>CAHIKZ030005219.1:470000-535000 GCA_903632075.3 Acanthosepion pharaonis
GGCAACTTATTCGAACCCGCAGGCCGGATCGTGTTATAATGACGGGTCGCGGGCCGGACGAAGGCCATTAATGAAAAATTAAGGAAAATTACATATGCAGACCCCTGTCAACCGAAATATTTAAAACCATAATGAAAATAAACATTGAGAAGTCAGAAAAAAAACAAAAGAAAATCTAAAATTTAAAAAGAAAAAACACCTTACAAAAATTACTTTTCCTCAAGGAACGTCAAAATACTTCAAAGTGAAAAGAATCAACGGATGTAAAATGGATGAAATTATGACGTGTAGGTTTGAAACTGTTATTGCAAATTGTTCCACAAACAAACCCCACAGATATCAAACTAAAACGAAGCACATATACACATACATACGAGTACAAATAGTTGCAAACATATACACTTACGTATGTACACATGCGGTATCATCCACACATTCATGAGGCATGTGTGTATAATGCGCGTATGTTTAAGTGTCTTTAGATTTCTGCTACCTCGCATGTCAGTCCCTCCCTGGCCTCTTTCACTTTAACGTTCCTTTCGCTTCTGTTATCTTTTAATGTAACCAAGGGTCATAACAAATATGTATCCATTATTTGACATTAAATGTAGGCAACACAACTTGGTAAAATAAGTCTCATGAAAGATAACTGACAGATAGTCTAATATTTTTAGTGCATTGAGATGTGTAGATATTCTATGGAAAATGACATATAACAAATTTCATTTGAAGGTCGTCTCTAATGTTAAAATAGTCATTGGTAATCAAGCTCGCGGGCCGGTCAAAATGCCTTCGCGGGCCGGATCCGCCCGCGGGCCGTAGGTTGCCGACCCTTGATATATATATATATATATATATATATATATATATATATATATATATATATATATATATATAAGAGAGTGAGAGACATAGCGCTTGTAAATATATTTTAATTGAGCACTGTTGAGATGGACTCATAACCTTCACAAGGATATCTGCGCATAAGTGTATGCGACGAACCCAACTAGAATTCGAACTCCGTTTTGCGATTTCTCAATCTGAGCTAACTCTTAATGCTATCGGTCTGGAGGAAGTGATCTTAGTGTCCAGCCCCTTTGGAAAGTGCCGGAAAACCCATACCACGTGTTAACACAAGACTTGTGAGTGAAAGTGAGTAGACTTGAACCCGTCGGTGATTGTACTAGCACGAAGTCACAAGTCATCGTTGCCGAGGTTTTAAGCTTTCTGGGCTTGTTCAGCCTGTTGATCACTCTCCCAGAAACTTTAACTAAGGCATAAACAACATGTGAGCTCTGTGGCTGTTGAACAAACACAAATATGCCTGAGCAGTCGTCAGCAACGTGGATTGGCTAGCCGCGCCCCAGACGGTCATCCACCTATACAAATGGCCAAACTCTCTCTCTCTCTCTCTCTCTCTCTCTCTATACATATATATATATATATATATATATATATATATATATATATATATATATATATATATGAAAATAACATTAAAACTAAAAAAAAACACACTTTATAACATTGGAAACTTGTATTTTTACCTGGATAATGTCGTTATAATAAAAAAAATGAATACAATTTATACAGATTAAGATATATTGAAATTGCTTTGGTTTGTTTTGTTTTACGGCTTATCAACCTCAATAGGTTATTTAATGCCAACAAAATTTTTATTACTGGTATTGTTTTTCTTATTCTTTTTTTTTCAAAAATCAATTTCTGTGTATAATTTTCCTTGAAAAAATATATAGCTGGTCATATTTTTGCCAAAGAATGTATAGCTGTTTGCATTGCTGGTATATTTTTTTAAAGTATTAATGATAATAATCTTTCCTGCAAAAGTTATTGCTGGCAATAATTTTCTTTATTACAAAGTATTTCTGGTATTAAAACCTATTTTTACACAAGTTTGGGAGTTAACTATTTGGGACCCTAACAGGTGCTACCACCCGGGGTCATGGTGGACCTGGGAACATCAGCAATTAAAAGGTGGTTCCACACTCCTCACAGACTCCTGATCAGAGTCCTTGCTGCAGGAGGTAGTTTATCGTCTTACCCAAGACGCTATGTAGTTTATCGTCATACCAAGGACGGACATTGAAATTGTCATAACCTATAATTTCCTAAGAATAATATACGACAACGCTTTTCCGTGTATCGCCTTTTCTTACGAGAATAGTAATGAAAAAATATGAGCTATGCAAACCTTGAAATAATTAAATAAATAAAAAATCCTTTGAATTTAGTGAAAATCGAAATAACGGTTAAATTAAATTAAATATCAGTTGTTCAGCTGGTTACCGTGAAACACCTTTTGCTTCCTTAAAGTAAATTTTGTTGAAATAAAATTCAATTTAGTATTATTATCAAATTTACGAGCACATGATACATAAATAAAATATTCTAAATAAAATCTTGATAAAATAAGAAGGTTATTTTTATGTGATGAAAATCTCTGCTCAAGGAATTGAAATTTAAAAATAACGTGCTCTCATACATGTAAGAAAAATATGATATACTGTATATATATATATATATATATATATATATATATATATATATATATATATATATATATATATAAAAAAAACGGTTTTTCTTATAAATATACGAAAACGGAATATACAAATCTAATATAATGCATAGATGTGTGTACATGTTATTTTCATGTGATGGAAAAAGCATATGCTTAATGTAAGAAAACGGGATATATATATATATATATATATATATATATATATATATATATATATATATATATATATATATAAGAGAAAACGCTTTTTGTTTTTCTTTAAAAACGCTACACTCACTATCACGTGACAGGTAGAGGTAGAGGTGGAGTATTGGATAGAAGCTACGTCTATGTAATCGGAGAGCCGAGGCCGAATTACAGTCGAGTCCTTTACATTCACTTACGTGATTATACTCTGGCTACAAATTCGTCTGTTGTCCACAGAACTATGAATAAATAGCAGGAGATTGGGAACATTTTGGCATCCATGTTCTGTATTTATCTCTTATATATATATATATAATATATATATATATATATATATATATATATATATATATATATATATATATATATAATATGATCAAGATCAATGACTGGACATATATATGTATATATAAATGTGAGAAAGAACATATGTGTAAAAAAATCAAAGGTATCGTGTAACAATTACAACATGATTTTGTTCTAATCTCTTATAATAAAAATAATATATATATATATATATATATATATATATATATATATATATATATATACAGAAAGAAAGAAAGATTATCGGTTTAGATATATCTATATATATTTATATATATATATGTGTATATATTTATGTATGTATGTGATAGTAAATCGTGTTATGATGCTACGTCAATCACTGCTTTTCTCGGACTACTTAAATTAACTGATCACAGAAGACGCAGATCACAGAATTTGAACGATTTATAATTCCATTTGTGTTGGGCTGATAACTGTTTCGCCTTCTAGCTTCTCGTCATGGAAAGAGGCAGAGAAATCACTCCTAGTATAATTCTTTTAAGTAGCTTGATGCCGAAGCAGAATATATGCAGCCCATTGTATTGCTATCTGTGAAGTTTGCCATGATAACAGCAATATTAATAGAACTGTAACGACAAAAAAAATCTATCGAAGAACTGCTTAGAAGGTAAACATCAGAAGGCAAACAAGAAAAATGGATTCTAGGTTTAAAAGAATGCAATAGAAACTAGATCGTGAAGGAATCTCTTAGAAAGTAATTCGTGATCAATATCGTAGTAAGCGAATAAGGAATAGGATTATGGAACAATGGAATAAAGAATATTTTATAGATACGTGAAGGCGGTCGAATTTGTTTTATCAGCTGATTCCAACGAACAAAGAAACTGCCACCCCCCACAATTCAAATATATACATCATAGAAACAAATGTAATAAAACAACTCATAATATCATAATACCGAAAAGAAAAATGCTCTTAAAAGAAACGCATATTTCTGCTGTATAGATTTAATTTTGGGTGCACGGTGGTTTAATATATAGCGGCTCGATGAATCGGAGGCCCGAATTCGAATTCTAGTCGAGGTTCATCAAATTCCCTTGCGTCCTGATACTCTTGGGAAAATTATTAAACCATGGACCCCTCCCCAAAAAAAACAATGGATAAATAGCAGTACAGACAGGATTCTATAGCCCTCGGTGGCAACCGTTCTAGGAAAGAGAAAAAAAACTCCAAATTTAAAACCAGCCTGGAGTGGGCTGAACTCCCTCGGGCTATCTTGCCCAGGTAACACTACTGCTACTGTTACTGGTTCCCTTTTGACCCTAGAGGGTTACGGGTTAAAAGAGAGAGAGAAAAAAAGAAACTTTTTAATCTGGGGTTTTATATAATTCGATAAATATAAGAATATAATGGATAACAGAAAACGTGGAATTTAAGAAAATACAAAAAAAGAAATATTTACACTATTTACAAGCCGACTATTGTCCTCATCTTTGTTTTTGCCTTTACAACGTTTCCACCGTTGTGCCCTCCTGTCTTCATCAGGTTTATATCGATCCGGGTAACTTACAGCAGGAGGAGCAGCTGTAATAAAAGATAAATGCTTCAATGAGTGCAGTCAATCACGACAAGCAGCAGAAGCAGCAAAAAAAAAAGTACCAGCGTGACAAAAAGAAGGACTATTCAGCAGTCAGTTTAGGTTTAAGGCTCCAGTTTATCCACAGAGAATTTTCCTAGCCTAGTGAATTAAAGTGTTGGTGAGTTAATTTGATAACGTAATAATTAATCAATTCAATCAGTTCAATCTTTGGGCCGAGTGGTGTATACTTGAACTCAGTGGAACAGGGCGAATAATAAATGAGCAGTAATAAAAAAAATAACTACACAATGTATCCTTAGATGTCTCTGTACAATGGAACTACAGCAGATTACCGTAGATTAAGTTAGAACGTACCTGTAGATTACCAGGATCGACATATACCTGATGAAAGCCGGGGAACACAACGACTGAAACCTTGTGATAATAACAACAAGGGTGAAGACAATAGTAAAGTAAATCCTTGTTAAATTCAAATATATTATACGAAGTAATGATTTTACATGAAAAATGAAAGAAGCGCTCAGTATAGTCGATTTGGCGCCAAGTTCAGATTTTAGAGTTGCCTCCCTTTAAACTGTGTATATATAGTTGTAGCCTCAGTGTGTCTGTTTCTTTTATATCCAACCCCTCCTAAGGTTTGGGAGAACCCCCCTAAATCATATATATTCGGAAACTACATTATCCAGGGTACTTGGATAAGTGTATTTCATTTTGATCGAATGTGTTCCCCGAGGTGTATAAGCCCCCCACTTAATTTTTCCCTTTGGTTTAAAATAAATTTAGATATGAAAAAGGGAATGACTCCTACTCAAAATATAGATGGAGAAAGACAGAAGATGGAGGTCACATCGGCAAGATCAAAATGAGTCAATATGGACGTCAAGTTGAGCAAGAAATCACCAATTAGTGGGCAGTGCCATACAATACATATTTGTTGCGACGATTCAACTGTCATATGAATGTTGAAATTCGCTCATCAATTCATTCAATCAAGTATTGTATCAAATAGCTATCAAAGTAGACAGATCAAGCTGTTTTGTACACCTCCCACTGTAAATTTTTCCCCTTTGATTTTAATTAAATTTAAATTTAAGCAAGTGAATGATTCCTTTCCAAAATAGAGAAGGAGAAAAAAAGAAGATGGAGGTCACATCGGCAAGATCATTATAATGATATGCATCATTTTTCTCCACAAATTATAACAATGATTTAAAATCAATCATCATTTTCTAACAAATAAATATGTGACACGCAGCAAGGCGCGGGTAATTCGGCTAGTATTTATAGAATTCCAAAATGGTCGAACTTTTCTATTTATTCTGTACGTAATTGATTTAGGTAAAAAATTATTTCACTGACATAAGTCCACATAATATTTTCCACCAGTTTCATCGACCTCACTAGAATCGTTAATTGGTAATGATTGCAAGAATTTAAGAAATTTAAGCTTAAATTCCAGTGCTATTCTGGATGATAATCATAATTAGGTTTTCATGGTGCAAATTTTAGCTCAGGTCATTCTAACAATTTGACTTAAGCCGGCCACGTTAGATAAAAATCTTAAGTCGCTTCCTTCCAGAATTTTATCTAGATTTCATAAGCTTATTCGTCTCTTTAAAGGAATTACAAAAGCATTTGACAAGGTTCCATTGCTTGCATCATGGATTACATTGACTTCACATAACATGTTATTCTCATGCGACTATTGTCAATGAAACGTCTATAAAGAATAGAAAATATGTTGACATTTCACTGCGACCAGCTAAAAGACATAACAAATAGAAAATAAAAACGAAATTAGATAGTTAATTAACCAACCGTGCAACAGAAGTCAGAATCCCAGGCTTGTTTTAAAAAGTAACGCAGGTATTTTATTCAATATTAATTGAATGCGACAGCCCGCTGCTAATTCGATTAGTGCTTGATACAGCGGGTTTTTTGTAAGGAAAATCACATTCATCGAATGCCAAAGAACTCAATTAAAAACACAGCTAAATTACTGTGCTAATTCAATATATCCCATCGTGGGTTCGCGTTATCTTTTGAGCATTTGCAACGAAATTATATCGTTGTGTCATTTTATGGATATAAAAATAGAAAACTAGGTAATACAACCAAAAGTTTAGTTCAAGAACAAAAAATATTATGATTTCTTATATATGACCTACGATCAGTTGTTAACCGTGACAAGAAATGGCTTGTATACTTTAATGGCCCCCAAAAGAAACTGTTAACTTTAGTCATAACTAGCAGCTTAGCCCGGCGTTGCCCGTGCTTGATTCAAAAATCGTACGAAATAGAGCAATCGCTATCACTTGACTTAACATATTTTTGCCCTTCCTTGCCTTTAAAGGAGTGCCCTTTTCCGTTGCTACATGCCTTACTTCTTGCCTATCTCACACTGCGAATTTTTTGTAAGCTCTATACTAAACATTAAATCTGTTACGAAAAAAGAACTAAAACGATCAGCCTTAAAAAAGGACTCGTAACTGGAAAAACCGAATGAAATAAGAATGTTAACAACAAATACTTTTCACACCCAACCCAGTTCTGCTGAATCAGAATCAACGTTGAGTATAAGCAAGCGAATGAGCCAATTGGAGTAAAGTACCATGCAGATTTAAATTTTTCCCACTTGTGACGAATGCAGCTATCGATTTTTTTTGCATGCTAGTTAACATTCGTGTCAGTCAGCTGTTGGCTCTCACGCTGGCCAATAGAATCTTCCTGCCTATTCGTGGCAGCCAGCTATAGGCTCTCACTCTGGCCAGTAGAAAATGGCAACAAACTACATGAAAACTGCCGTAGAAGCATGAAAAATCGTTATTTCCACTATCGATGGGATTTGGGAATTGCAAAGTCGGTCTTGGATTTTCCCGCTAACTTGGAGCATGTGTATGTAAATTTTGGTGCAAATCCGTCGAAAATTGCGGCCATGCATTCGTTACACACACACACACACACACACACACACACACACACACACACACACACAAACACACACACATACATCTTGCCTTTTATAGATAGAGATAGAGAAACATATTTGCCTTCTGTAAGCACTTAAATCCAACAAACTAACAATGCATCTATCTACCTTAAATAACATAAGACTTTTCTATTAATCCCTACACGGTTACGCATATATGCAAAGGGGGATATCTTTTAGGAAAGGAGATATTCGAAAAGCAATCTATATAGAGAGGTATCACCCGGTTTCCAAATAACACAGGACAAGTAGTTTACTGCTATGTAGGTTTAGAAACTGGTAAATATCGCTCACGTTAACGATACCTCTCTTAATTATATAACACGCGACAAAAGTTATGGAGTCACATTTACTCTAAATAGGAGACATCTTTGACCTGTCTTCATTCTCCGCCTGTCGTCGACAAAGACTTCCTACCTGATTTCTTACAACAGAGCAAAATGCGTCGAAACGAAGGTTAATGTCTCCTCTGGGGATGTGCGTGAGACGTAAACACATTCAAAGGCAATTTGAATTCAAACTCGGTCTGGCAATTCCATTTTCAATAGAATAGTAGACGGATGGTAAAATGAACCCATTGTGGAAATAGGTAACTAAATTGGGTTGTACGTTTTTCATTGACTTATGCTTCCATTGCAACCATGAATAAATTTGTGGCTATGTCTTGTTATAAATTGAAGCCGAGGCCTGCCTATTCAATAAAAAGATTTATGATGCATTGTAAAGACTGTATTAAACTACAATTGCTATTAATTTAGGTCCTGAATTGGCTTCTCGACTTCAGACACTTTTTCAGTGTGGCTTCCCTCTGTCTTTTCTACAAGTATTTTCATGGCTACTGCTCTGACGAGCCTTTTTCCCTGTTGTTCCGACTACATGAATTTAAGCATACTACTAGATCGGCATCTAAGTCCCACCATTTACTGTTGAAATAGACAAATTTATCTACTACTTCTACTCCAACAGTTTCTTTTCTCGCTTTGTCTACTTGCGGAACTCCATTCCCATTTCTTGCTTCCCTGATAACTACTATCTTCAAAACTTTAAATGAAACATCAATCGCCATTTCTGTTGTCTTGACCCTTGTCATTTTTTCCTTTCCTTAATCCCACCTGCACTCATTCTTTTCTCTTACTTTCTCTCACTGTAACCCACTCTGTACTAGTGGCACTCCTGCCTTGCTTGGGGTGAAATGCTTTAAAAAAAATAAAGTCAATTGCAATCGGACAGGTTATGGTGATTTTTCTAAGCGTAGCTTAAATATGGTAGACGGCCAAAATTAAGTACTCAGTGAGCATCAGGCTCACTATTCAAACGTAATTGTTCTAGCGGACAAGCTCGTTAACCATTACACTACGTCAACGTTCCCAATCCCACCAGTTATGAATGGTGTCGGCAAGCAGTAGTTTTATTTGCTGATTCTATTGGAAGAATTCATCCAAGGCTTAAGAGCCATTCAACCTCGAGAGTTACTGAATATTGTGTGTGAAATAAAGCTATTAATAGGAAGTAAGGATTGAAGATTAAAAGGATATCACAGATAGATAACGATTTGACTATAGACTTGAAAAGATTCACCTTCTAATGGTCGGGGAAGCATCATCGCGGGAGTCTGTTAGACAAAACAGCGATCCTTAAGAAGAAGCTGTCGGAGTTGAACGTCCTTCTTACCATAGGAATAGATACGTCATGTGTGTGATTCGGTACTTAGATGATACAATTCAGACGGCAAATTATGTGCCATGCGTGATACACTCTTAGCCGATCATGTATCTTTCGATACATAACTGACGCGGCAGATTTTTTCCCGCAGTAGTTTACCATTTCTTTTTGCGGTAGTTGCCATCCAAGGCTATAGAACCCGGTCTGTCCTGCTATTTACTTATAGCTGGTGAGAGAAGAAGAGGATTCATGCCTTTCCGAAGGGTATTAGCACGTAAGTGTATGTAATAGATTCGACTGGATTTCGAACTCGGCTCTCCGATTACTCAGTCAGAGCCGCTATCCCCTGTGTCTCCTAAGCATCTTACTATGTTTAATTTCTGACGCAATTTCTGGGAAGAGGATCTATGATATTATTTAGCATAATGTGTGACGATATTATTCTGAATGCAAATAATGTAAACGAATTTGCTTAGTTGTCGAAGACATCAAATGAAAGCAGTAGGAACACAGATTATATTTATATATATATATATATATATATATATATATATATATATATATATATATATATATATATTGTAGACGTCAAATGGTGATTTTCTAAGCCCGGCTTAGATATGGCACAAGGGAGAAAGTATGGGGCACGCAGTGAGGATCGAACTCACTACTCAGTCGTAATTGGTCTAGCAAGACATGCTTTCTAACCATTACACCACGCCGAGGTGCCTAGTTATTTTCCAAGCGTAGCTGAGATGTGGCACAAGGCCGAAAGTATGGGTCTCTTAGCGAGGATCGAACTCACAGCGAGACAAACTTGCTAACCATTACACCACCCGTAGAAGTCAAATGACTTACCTGCTAACATGGCTGCCTTTTTGTATCACCTTGTAAAGGCAAGCCAGCTAATCTACCAATAAGAGTGTACCTAATACAACAGGTAGGTTAGTCCACTTTGCTGGAATGGACCTACCCAACACATTTGCATGAGTGGACTCTATTCACCCATCTATCTCTCCATTAAATGACTTCGGGCTGGCAACTTGAACTTGAAGTGACTACACCAGTCTACTTGATCCAGGTTGAGATTACCAACCTCCCCAGTTTGTTTTCCCTCCACCTTTTATCTCGACCGGGTCAGCTTTTTATTTCCCCATGTCTGTATAATTTTTTATCCGTTTCCCACTCCTGTAGCGTGAGAGCCTATTGATTTTGTCCAATGGGCAGAATACAGCGGCCTCTCCTTTTTTGAGGGTTGGACGGGCCCTACTAACATCAGTTATGTTGAGTTTAATTTGTGTTGATTTTTAGTTTATTATTGGGTTCATCTCCCTCCCCTCTCATTGTTCATTATTAGATTTTTATGTATAATAATTTATTATCATTAAATTTTTAAGGTATGGGGCGCGTTTTGTAGGTGCCCCCTTGAGAGGATGCAGCATTGTGGTATATGGAGGATTGATTGGTGACGGACGAGTTTTTATGGTGAATGTGAAAATTGTAATGAGTGAATGGGTCGTTAATCGGAGTAGCTAGGTATAGGATAGTTAGTGTCGACCAGCCTCAATCCCAACCCTTTTTTAGGCCATGTCCCACAATTGTATATTTTATACAATAAATATTCCAGTCTACTGTGTGTCAGATCACTTGCAAGCTAACCAACATTCTATATATATATATATATATATATATATATATATATATATATATATATAAATGTAAGCAAATGTAAATGGATATAGATCCGACAGAATGAAGAAAATTTGGAAAAAACAAACAAAAAAATCCTTAAATGCAATTATGTTGTTTAAACTGAATGAAATGTCGACGTCTGACGTTTCGGTTTAATAAACCTTCTTCAGAACAATATTCATTAAAATACAATTCAGTTCAATTTGACAAAGACGATGGACATAAAAACAAGTCTTATCCAAAACAGATAACTGAAAATTAAAAAAAAAATTTTTTTCATATATATATATATATATATATATATATATATATATATATATATATATATATATATATATGAGAATTTGTCCGATTTAACCAGTAGAGAAGACAATATTTATGAATAAAAATGACAATAGGAAAACTGGTAATTGCTGACGCGTTTGATAAAGTCCACATTGGACGAAACGCGTCAGCAATTACCAGTTTTCCTATTGTCCCATTGTCATTTTTTTATTATATATATATATATATATATATATATATATATATATATATATATATATATATATATATATATATATATATATATATATATATATTATTGTACTAAAGGTATAACAACTATTTTTATAGCAAATAAATATTAGCGTACAAAATGTTCCAGCCTTGGTATCCTCTACTTCTTTCCCAGCATTTAGCGCAGATGACAGTCCCCACCCTCAATAATTTTCGAACCGAGCACTTTATTCAATCCATGAAGGTAGATATTCCTCGTTTTTTTTCTCCTATACTAGATAGCGTATTAGTTAATTCTATCGAGTTATTTCATCCTTGAGTTACTAGCTTTTAAAATTTTCCCTGAATGTTTCTTCCACTGATTTTTAGGAAAACACATACGTAATCATTTTCTCTCCTCGTGAACCCAATCATGTTCACCCAATGCAAGGTCCAAGAGCCACTCAAAGTAGGCGCTTACTGAATCAGATTGTTGTATAAGCGCAAGAGAAGCATATTTTGAGGATATGTAGGAAAATGATGATTAACCCTAGACGTGACGATGTTAACACTGTAATCGCGAAAGGATACTCTCGGTAGCCTGTTCCATAAGAAAGATGTTCTTGCGAAGAAGCTGTCCGAATGAAACTTTCTTCTTAACATACGAGATCTCAGCTGTGAAGGTCTGAACGAGTGAACAAAGGAATATAGCTCTTCCTAATATTTGTTATGGAAATGTTTTCATTCCAGAAATTAAGTTAGAAATTTGTAGAGCATATATATTGACTGATCATAGGAGACTATATTTATATACAGTGGTTCAACATTATAGACAGTAATGATTTCCGTGTTTATGTTATCCGCGGCATTTGTTATCCGCGGCTTATGTTATCCGCGGTTTATGTTATCCGCGGTTTATGTTATCCGCGGTTTATGTTATCCGCGATCAAAGGTCAAAATTATTAATGCTTAGAACACTAAACTGATCTTGAGATTGGCGGTTTTCAGGACTGTGAAACCACCTCTTAATTGCTGTTAAGACCGTCCTAAACTGGGTATTATCACCTGTAAGAGACACAGGTATGGGTAAAAAAATTAGCCTTCAAACAAAAACAAAACATTTTGAAAGTAAAAGATCCGGCAATACATTTTTATATAAGCAAATTAACAAACATATATATCCATAGTAAAATTACCAATAATACGTTTTATCTCTAGATACAATTGCGTTAAAAATATATTTTGTTGAAGCCATATAAATGTTTACAAAATGCTTATAATTCAGCATTAAATAATCCACAGAGTTTTATATACTGCTAAACAAATCTACCAAACAACGTAGTTCATTAAAAGAATAGTTTATATATGCTTCAATTTAATCTACGATTTTAGGTATCCACCAGGGATATTGGAATAAATTCTATAAAAATTGTTACATATTTAAATCTTGAAAATGGCTAAATGTAAAGCCGAAAGCGCTCGGATAAAAAGAACATTCGGACAGTTTTTATATGATTTATCATCCGAAAAGAAAAAAAAATTATAAGATTGCATGAGAAATTGTATAAAAATGTCAATAAAAGCACCTTGTCTGTCGTATTCAATGAAATGTGCATATATATATATATATATATATATATATATATATATATATATATATATAATGTCATCTCTTGATATTTACGTCACACTGTACACTTTTTATAGATGAACAATTTAAGTCCTGATTTCATGAATTATTCGTCGAAAGTTTTTAATCTTTTTGTTTTGTCCGGACAGTTATGAAGACAAAGTGAATTGCGTGGAACGAAAATACTATTAATTTAACATATATCTACATAAACGTCTGTTATGGGGTTTGAGCTAACAAGATATTGCCCATCTCCAACTGATGCTTCGCCACTGCAGATGTGTGCCAGACCCCACTTCATACATACTTTACAACGTTTTGTATTAAAATGGCATTTTGATTGCACTAAACTTTTACACATTAGTTAAGTTTTGAAGATTTTTTACGCCAAAGAAAAAAAATAGGGAATCTATTATTGGCTTTTGTTCGGTCAGCAAAATATATGAAAAGGAAGGATTTGTTTCTAGACGTTTTAGAAACTCATTCAACTTTAATATATGTGAACAGAAGAAATATTTTTTTACTTTCTCTAAGCTGTATCGTCTTTTATTCGTTTTCTTCTATCTTATCACTTAAACAAGTTATCTATTTTTTTTAATTTTTTTCTTCTTTTTCTTCGTCTAATATTATGACAACCTGTGATAAGAAAATCTTCCTTTCTCAGTCAGACTGTCACTTTTTCTTCTTAATCTCTTAATTTCATTTGTTTCCTCCTTTCTCCTCTTTTTCGCAACGTTTCATTTTACCCCTCTCTTTCTCTCTCTCTCTTTTACCACTTCTTGAGTTCTCTCCCCTCATACCTCTCCTCATTTCTTTCGTTCCTCTCATTTACCATCTCTCCCCTCTTTCCTCTTTCTTATCATTTTGACATTTCTCACTCTCTTGTTTTTCTTTAATCTTTTCCTTTCTCTTTTTCTCTCTGGTTTCTTTCTTTTTTTACCTTTTCCTCCCTCTTATACGCATACATAACAACCATGGCATGTCATCATACACTTTCTCTTTCTTCTTCTTTTTCTTCTCCTCCTCCTCATCAATAAATGCATTAATATTACATTTTCAATCGTTTCTTACAAAGATACAAATCCAAGAAAAAGTAAAACGCGTCTGTATTTACCAAAGGCATCAGGTCAATATTTCTGAATAAAATCATGGAATATCTAATATAAAACTGTATGAAACGTGCTTAAAGCTATTTTCAGACCTATTATATATTTAAAATTCTCGTTAAAAAAAAAAAAAATGAAGTTATTAAAAAATATATAACAATTTCTTCAAAAGCACACGGGCTACTTCCAAGAGCGTAGTAATTTTAACCAAATTACTACTCTATCATTTTCTGGATACTTGCGAAAAGCAAACAGATCGCTCTCTGAAATTAATCTGATGTTAAACATTATAATTCCATTTTTATTACAACTTCAGCTATTTCATAAGAAACAAAAATGTTTGAAACATTTCAATACGCTTGGGATTCGCGAGACAATTTCAAACTTATTATAAATTGCAGCCTTCATTTAGTAATTACAAGAGACGTCTTGCTAGTCCAACAATTTGTCTTGTTTGTCTATATTTCTGAGATGAGACTGTAAATACGCAGATGCAGGCTTAAAGAAAGCTTTATTCAACTGAGAATACAAGGTTTGCGTATAGTGTCCTTTTATAGTCCCAGTAAATAGAAATAGGTCTCTCAAATGGGAGAGTAACAAAACAAGGGGACACCACTCTTGATTATTCATAACAGAGGCATTGTAATTATTTATATTATTTATATTCTTCGGACTGTTGTCCTCATCTTCATTGCCATATTCATGACGTTTCGCTCGTTGTACACTCCGACCTTCTTCAGATGAATGGAATTTTGGCGCACGAATTAAAGCGCTCAGTTAGAAATTACAGTCACCTCGAGAAGACCGGTGCGTACCACAGCCGAAACGTCGTGGACATGGCAATGAATATGAAGACAGCATTATAAATAATGTAATTTTTTTTGTTGTTCATTCATAATCAGAGTAGTATGAGAATTTGTCAGCGTTTTCATCTTTTTACTTACCTCTTGCGTCAGATATTTAAGAACACGCATTTAGCGACGTGACGTTGAATGCCCGTGTTTGAGTCGAAGGTCCTTTTATTTTTAACAACGTTTATTACGTCTACAGGTCAGCGTGTTCGAGAAAATAAGGATGTGAACTCCGGCAAAAGAGGAGGGCCTGGTTTTATTTTCGTGGCAAAGCAATAAAAGCGCGGTGGTTCCTCTTGCAAATGGAGACGCAGGTTCGAATCCTGTCCTAGTGCACATCTTTATTACATTTTCACGATTACGTAGACCGGTAGAAATAATAAATGTTAACGTGTGGCACGTTGATGCATTTTTTTCTTCCTAATTGACCCACCGCAACAACCCCGAGGATTGATTTCAGACTTGGCAGGCATATACACCACTATATTGGTCACATGTTGAATGTACTGTGAATTTTTTTAAGCATTTCACACCAAACAATGCTGAAGTGCCACTAGCACGCAAGGGGTTACAGAGAGTGGAACTAAGAGTAAAGAGATGTGTTTGAGGAAAGGACGAGGATCAAGATCAAGATGCCGAGGACCTATCACATTACATACCTAAACGCTAGGATTTAATAGGAGTAGGTAGGTTCGCCTATCGCCCGGTTCACACTCCTCTCTGGTCTGGCAGGAGTGTCACAAGCACACAAGGGGTTACAAAGAATGAGAGCAAGTGTAAAGAACCGTGTTTGAGGAAAGGATATAGAGAAGGACGGGGATCAGGATCAAACGCATCAGAAGATGTCAATTGACATTACACTTGAATATCTGAAGATTATCAGGGAAGAAATTAAGAGGAAGAGAGTTCCACTGTTGGGAAGTAATAGAGAAGAAACTGTTAGAATAGAAAAGGCGGTTACATTTAACTTTTTCGACAGTAAATGGCGGGACCGCTGTGCCAATCTAAATGCCTGGAATGTAGAATTTTTATACTATTGTATCTTTATGACAGACTTTAGTATGCACAAAACTGCTTCACCTGTAGGGCACGGGACTAAAGAAATTGATATTGCTATTTTTAATGAAACCAAGAGAGTATAGGAATCAATGGAGGTAAAAAGAATATAAATATAATAAACTCAAAAAGGTACTCAAATGAGTAAATGGTATTTTTCCCTTAACCCCGGGAATAGTCTTTGGGTTACCGACGTGCTGTGCTGTCCCGCATTCTTCTTCATCTATCGCGCACTTGTACCAGTCTGGATCGCCGCGAATGCCTCCTTGGCGTGCTTATCATGTGGCATGTCTTTTAACCTGGCGAAGCCCGTCCATCTACACGCTAGACCACAGCCGAGGCCCGCCAACTAGGTAGCTCGCGAACACGTGGCCGTTGTAGTTCATCTGAGCAACCCTTCTGCCGTGGTATATAGAGACTGCGTCGAAGGAGCTCATTCGCCCAGTGGCGCTGTGTACACAAACGTGCCAGACATCAAATGTACTACTTTATCCAGGACCCCTATATTTATATATATATATATATATATATATATATATATATATATATATATATATATATATATTAAATGGAGGTAGGAGGAACAGTAAGTCAGCAAATGTATCACTTAAAGAAATGTTATTATATATATTTTAAATGATAATTATAGAAATCAATAAATAAATAAGAAAAGAATAAAAGTATAAAGTTTACATCAAACACACACACACACACACACACACACACACACACATATATATATATATATATATATATATATATATATATATATATATATATCATGAACCTAAATGCTTTTCCGACAAATTTGAAAATACGTCCTCATCCAAACAAACAAAAAATATCTACAGTCAATAAATAGGAAAATAATAAAAGAATAAAATTATAGGCACATGTTAAAAAAAATCGTTTGGTTTGTTTTTTTTACGGCATATCAACCTCAATGGGTTATTTAATGTCGATAAGATTACCATTGTTGGTATTATTTTTTTTCTTCAAAAATTCATTGCTGCTAAAAATCTTTTACAAAAATGTATTGCTGGTAATATTTTTTATTTCAAAAATATATTGCTGGTAATATTTTTTAAAAAAATATATTGTTGGTAATAATATTTTTTTTCAAAAAATATTCCTTGGTAATATTTTTTTCAAAATTTAAAAATATATTCAAAAAATATTTTATATTTTTTTTCAAAATGTATTGCTGGTAATATTTTTTCTTCAAAAATGTATTACCGGTATTTTTTTTTTATTTTTTTTGGTTAAAATAAATTTATTTTTACACTTTGATAATGTTTTAACCTCAGTTTAGGGTTTAACTATTTTCTCATAGCTGGGCCCTAACAGTTGCTACCACCCCGGGTCAGATTGGACCTGGAAACACCAGCAATTAAGAGGTGTTTCCACGCTCCTCAGAACCTCCTGATAAGAGGCCTTGCTGTTGAATGTAGTTTATCTTCTTACCCAGGACGAAAAAAAAAGTTTGAATGACAAATGATAAGAAATTAAATCGAAGATGCAGAATAATCAAATATAATCAAAACAAACATTACGACTCTAACAATTTCCAACAATTTCAGAAATTACGATCATTACATAAAAATAGAAAATTACCCTTCAATAAAATAGAATAGAATTATTCATATCAGTGTGTATTTACTATAACGAATACAGGGTGTTGAATTTTCTTAATAAAATTATTCTTAGTGAGATAAATGAATAAATAATTTCTATCTGTTCGCCCGCATGTCTGAAACACCTCCTAACTCAGGCCACACTTCCTCTATATCAAGGGTCGGCAACCTACGGCCCGTGGGACGGATCCGACCCGCGAAAGCATTTTGACCGGCCCGCGAGCCTGATTACCAATGACTATTTTTAACATGAGAGACTACCTTCAAATGAAATTTGTTATATGTCATTTTCCATAGAATGTCTACACATCTCAGTGCACTAAAATATTAGACTATCTGCCAGTTATCTTTCATGAGACTTATTTTACCAAGCTGCGTTGCCTACATTTAATGTCAAATAATGGATACATATTTGTTATGACCCTTGGCTACATTAAAAGATAACAGAAGCGAAAGGAACGATAAAGTGAAAGAGGCCAGGGAGGGACTGACATGCGAGGTAGCAGAAATCTAAAGACCGTTAAACCTACGTGCATTATACATACATGCCTTATGAATGTGTGGGTGATACCGCATGTGTACGTATGTAAGTGTATATGTTTGCAAGTATTTGTTCTCGTATGTATGGGTATATGTGCTTCGTTTTTGTTTGGTGTGTGTGTGTGGTTCGTTTGGGGAACAATTTTCAATAACAGTTTCAAACCTACACGTCATAATTTCATCCATTTCACTTCGGTTGATTTTTTTCACTTTGAAGTATTTTCACGTTCCTTCAGGAAAAGTAACTTTTGTTAGGTGTTTTTTTTAATTTTAGATATTCTTTTGTTTTTCTGATTTCTCAATGTTTATTTTTATTATGATGTTAAATATTTAAGTTGACAGGGGTCTGCATATGTAATTTTCATTAATTTTTCATTAATGGCCTTCGTCCCGCCCGCGACCCGTTATTATAAAACGATCCGGACCGCGGCGTCGAATGAGTTGCCGAACCCTGCTCTATATAGATATATTGTAATTTTTTGGTATCAGGTTAATGCTGGCACTGAAATCTGCCCGTCATCTGGTGCCTAAGCATTCAGCATTGAGATTTGTGTCCAGGGGAGGAGAGAACTGTTAAAAAATTCCAATGTTAAAATAACTGAAAAAAATTATTGATTTTAAAAGTTTTTTTATTTTTTTTTATTTTAAAGTAATACAAAAACTTTGTAAATTCTAAAGAATGTTTCAAATTCAGTTTAAAAAGTCTCCAATATTTTGTAAATTAAGGAAAACAATTCTAGTTCTTCAGAATGCCAAGGAATCAATTTCTTCAGAAGGCCAAGGAGTTAAAGTGAGACGTTTCGTGAGGTTTTGAAGATCTTCCGAGTTTGTGATTTGAAGAACTCGATTTTCGGGCTAAATTTTAATTTTGGCCCAAATCGAAGTTTCAACCCAAATCGGAGTTTCGGCCCAAATCGGTTTGGAGTCTGAATTGGACCTATATCCCGAATCAGGGTTAAAGTGAGGTTTTGAAATTTCATGGAGTGAATTGACGAATTCAAAATTATATCTTCAAAGTTATTATTGCTGTTTTCTAAATTGGAGGCCTATTTAGACCTACACAGGAGCTAGGTGGAAGATCCTCGTGGAATGCAGCTTTTAAGCTTGTTCTTAATAAATTAAACTTGCTTAAATAACACGTATTTAAAAAAAATAAATCAATCCGTATATACCACGACTTATCTTAAAAAAAATAAACAAATATATATTTTAACGATTAAAGATTATAAATTCAAAATAATATAAAAGAAATTATAATAAACAACGCAAAATCTATAATTAATGGATTAAAATAATCGAAACTTTTCTTTTAAAATACGACATCTCTTTCTTTGAGCAATGAAAAAACACGTCCGTAAATCCTGACATCAGCGTCATAATCAGTAAATTTATAGCTACTAATAAGAATTTACTCATTGGCATCCTTGCACCACTGACAAATAAAAACGATGTTTCTCACATCAAAAGCAGTGCATTCCTCAGTAGCCCAGTCTCCCCAACCTGAAAATTGGTTCCACTCCTACCGATACCGAGTGTTTCTATACGCAACACAGCGGTAAATACACTACCTCTCTTCTGCGTCTGACTCATAATCTCAGGAGACAACCACTGGTTTTAATCTCTTAGACCCTTTTCTTCCTTCGCTGCTTTCTACTCCTCCCCCTTCTCTTAACCTTTGCCCTTTCTATTCTTTTGTCCTTTTCCTTCTCCACCTGAGATTTCCTGGTCAATGTTCGTTTTCATGGTTGACAGAAAATTTCTCACTGGTATGTCAGTAAGAAGTTCGTTTTTCTTTCTTCTGTCTTCCACGTGAGAATAGGAAGTATATCCTAGGAACTAAAGGAGGACTGAAGAAGGCCGGGGCGTACCACGATCGAAACGCTGTAATAAATATGGCAACAAAGATGAGGACAATAGTCCGAATAATGTAAATAGTGTACATAATACCTCATCTCAGAAATATAGACAGAGACTAAAGAAATGTTTACAAGATTTTGTACTGAAGTTTGGGACTGGATATACATACGTTGCTGCTTCCAGCTGCAGCCATACAACTCGTGATTGTATTTACAGGTGTACCACTGGTAACTGGATCTACGGCATAACACTAGTGCTGGGGCTACAGAATTATTATAGGGGCTCGGACCTGCAGGCATTATCCTAGAGCTGAGGTGCTGTGCTAGTACTGGGTGCTGATGGGCATTGTGATAAAAACGCGGATTTCGGACCTGGTGTCAGCGTTGTGCGCATTCACCGATAATGTTAAGATCGGTCAGCTTAAATCAGCATCAGTAAAAATATCCTCATTGATAGGCCAAACACCTCTCCTTCTGAAGGACTCAATGATATTTTCTTGAGTGATCGTTCAGGGCATAGCCAGTCCAATAATTGACGGGATGTCGCATATTGACATTGGCTTTCCTGGATTTTCTCTCATCCAAGCACAAGACCTATTCTTCATTTATGTTTCGAAATATTCATAGATCATGCGATCAAGGAGCTTCAGTCTGTGTGATGAACGAGGTGGGGATGGACAGCAGGGTAATGTGATTTATTTTGTCCAAATCTATGGCTGGGACAAAGATGGGCGATATTGCTCTCTAGGATCAAAATCAGTGGATGCCGGGCTTTCTTGCATCTAAACTTCTCTTTGTACTCAAGAAAGGCGTTTCCATTGATCCACCCAGGGGTATCACTATTTATGAAATGAGGTTTGTAACTCTTGCTGAGGAAGATAAACATGTTTAGGATTATGTTCCCTATGGGGTATATTTCACCGACAATGGCCAGGAGAGTGCCTCTTTTTTCTGCTAACATTATCCTGCCCAAAAATGTCTACCTGTGTTGATTACTTTCTGAATCAGGGACAGTGGTCAATCATGTCTCATCTACATTATAGATGGAATCAGGTCCACAATCGTTACGATACATGATATCAAACATGATTGTAGTATTCGTCCACACAGGGACGATTGTAAACTATTCCCCTTGAAAGGTTGGTTTGACATTTATTCTTGTAACCTAGGGAAGGTTACTGAATAGAATAATCAAACGAAGTTTGATAATGAACAATAATACTTAGGACAAGAAAAACACATATAAGATTCGCCAGCGACGCGTAGAAGAAGTAGTCAACTGCTAGAAGTGAGTCAATTGAATTCCACAATGAATCTCCAACTGCAAGATATCTACTAACAGCCCCACGCTGTTAGTTTTGGCATAAGACATAGCCTCGTCTGGGGATCCTCTAAGCCCGGAGGTAGAGAGCTTAACCAGCCCAGCTGCAGACGAATCTTCATCTGCAGGATATCAACCAACCGCCCCACGTTCAGATGTGGCAGAAGGACACATGGCACAATGGATAAAGGCATTGGTTAGATCCAATGACAGGACCCAAAGAGTGTGAGTTCAATACTAGGTTAAGGCAGGGGATAACTTGGAGATGGGAATTAACAGGAGATAACTGATGACTGACATTCATTAAACATGGCACGTGGAACTAGAACAGTCTACCCCAGTGAGCGAAATAAAGGGTCCAGTTCGACGTTCCAACGACTTAAAGAAGGCCGGAACGTACAAAACGTTGTAATAAATACGGCGACAAAGATTAGTACAATAGTCGGAATAATGTAAATAGTGTGCTAAATCCTGGTTTGAATCAGCCTACCCACAATGTAAGTACATGCTAAAAGGCTTAGTAGACCCACATTATTCGCCGTACTTTGCTAAGTGAACTCGCTTAAATCTAAATTACAGCTTACCATATTACAAAGGCGTAAACTTATTTGCAAATGAAACTTAATTCGAAAAAAATTATGACAAAAAATATTGCTTTACTAAAAACAAAATCACTGATGTTTCATAAATTCTGTTCAAACTTATTCGATTCGCAGTTTCGACTTTTAAACATATATAAAGCAGAAAGCCTTAAATTAAACGCATATGCTGGTAATATTTGAATACATAATTGACACTTCTGTTTTTGCAATATGCCTTGGGCACAACCCACTCCATTCATCAATGTACCCCGCTTTACCCAACTGTTTAAAATAATCGAAACGTATACTCAAATACGAGCACCCGCTAAAAATATCGTTTGCAAGAATAAAAACTTTTGCTTGTATATACAATCGGCAAAATCATTAGACATTCTTGTTATCAACTTCAGAAAAGAATAATTATTGAACCGAATGTACATTTTAAGTGGCGAGAGGAAAAAAAAAAGAAAAGACTTATTGAAGGCATCTTAATTTTTCTCAGATTTTTTTTATTTATTTATTTGTTCAAGAAGTTTTTTTTTCATTTTTTATATTATTTTTTTTTTATCTTGCAAATTTTATATTCTTGTCAGTCGTTTCTACTCAGTGTGCGATGACGGATAGAAGCTGGCTTTTAGGCGCAGTTCAGGATTTGACAGAAGACATCTCAAGGCTCACTCAATCATTTCGATCAAGCCATTAGCAATCCTGCATTGATTAGATACACGTAGGTCCTTCCTAATTAAAGCGGTAACTAACCATTCACGCAGCGCGCGAAATGAGATTTGTTTTATTTAGTTTTTCGCCTTGCGGTATGAAAAACAAATGAAGGATATGCATCTTGTAATTTATGGGAAAAGGAAATTAAAAATAAAAATATAAAATATGTAGTAAATATAAAAATAAATAAATAGTAAAACTTACAATGTTGGAAAAATTTAGACTTTGAAATGATGCAGAAGTCTGTTAAAATTAATGACCACTCAAAACCGCTGTATTTATTCTCTGTTTCCTTCCATATTTAAATGGCAAAGAAGAATATTTTTACAAAAATAATAAAACAATAATAAAAGCAAATTTTCCGCTATTAAATTACATTCTACTGAAGGAGATTTATTGCACTTTTAGTCTACCCTATTCAAACTATGACAATCAGATGTTCGCAATTATATTTAAACAACAAATAAACCAAATTTTAAAGCCATTATACATTAAGATATAATACTGGCAATAATTATTGACAAATGATAGACTTTCATATCAAATACTTTTCTATAAAAAAATTATTAACCTTGCCTTTATATACACTATTATTTACAATGTTCTCCGAGAAAGTTTTAGCGGCATGTCAACATTTTCTTTTCTTGCGACCATTACTAATCTACTTAACAAAAATGTATTGCTAGTAATTTTCGTTTCTTCAAAAATGTATTGCCGGTATTTTTACTATGAAAAATTTGCAAATGATTCAAATTTTAGTATGTTATTATGGATGATAATGACTACCAGTTGTCAAAATTTCAGCTTTTCACCCTTGTTATTTCTAACAAATATTAGGTTTTAAAATTTTGTCCCTTAGTTTTGGACGCTACTGTATATATATATATATATATATATATATATAATCGGGAAATAGTTCTTAGTACTTGCCAGCGCGATTGGTCATTTTACTTTATCTAGGCAAGTGTTAATAAACAGCACGAATAAGGCGAAATGCTTTTTTAGTTATATGAAATACAAATTTTTATATAAAAAAAGACGCTCCTGTGTGAGCCTCTTTTTGAGTATGAGTAACTTTTTCTCTTTTTTTTTTTTTTGGGACTAAGAGTGCGTTTTTGTTTCCCCATGTCGTCAATGTATTAAATTTCTCAGAAGATATCTGTAGAGAAGACAAACTGAATAAAATGGACAATCGGAAATTAGTACTTTTTTATTTTCAAATTTCATGTAACAATAAAACATTTCCCTTTCGTTTAGCCTCTTTTGCCTTGATAAAGTCAAATGGCGAAACGCGTTGGCAAGGACTAAGTACTATTTTTCCGATTATCTGTTTTATTCAATTTGTTTTCTCTACAGATTTCTTCTGAGAAATTTAGCGCGCGCGCAGACATACACACACACACACACACACACACACACACACACACACACACACACACACACACACACACACACACATACACACTCACATATATATATGATAGAAATATAGTTTTACGATGTGTTACATTTAAGGGTAAAAGTTCTTAACATAAAGGATTTTGCGTAGCTGCATATAAAATGGACATTGAAGTTAACACTCAGAAGCGACAGACTGTTTCATACTTAGGCGCATTCTTTAGATTATAAGAATAGAATTACAGTATTAATTATTAATTTCTGAAGAGTAAAATCCGGTCTTATCAAACGATACAATAATTATCAATGTGTATTTTTATATATATATTTCCGATCTATTTATTTATATATATCCTTGATGCAATGGATATGCATACAACTGGGTTCCCCCTCACAGTAATATGATTGGCTGGTGTCAGCCATAAATACAGACTGATGTGGAGGTACAGGGACTACGTCTATAATCTTCGCCTATTGCCTACGCCTACTGCCTACCACTACGACGAGGACCAGTTCATTATGGTTACTTGCTAGTTTGTCCTACCCCTTTACAGTAGTCAGCAACCACTTTGCTACTTCGAATAAATATATCCCTTTCCGGGACATATCACTCCTTTCTCATCTGTAGTAGGAAGGGAGATATTTTCTACACATACCCCGATCTACTCTAGTTGAGATTTTTTAAAATTTCTTTTACTAGTAAATATTTTACATTATTTCTTTCTGGTGAGTTCGCAAGTGTACTGAACTTTGTATATTTAATATACAATTATATATATATATATATATATATATATATATATATATATATATATATATATAGATAGATAGATAGATAGATAGATGGATAGATAGATACATAGATAGATAGATAGATAGATAGATAGATAGATAGATAGATAGATACACCTAGTGAGCCAGACAAGGTATCTAGGTCTGCTCTACGGTTGTATTGAGCGCTTTTGTTAGTTAGTTGTTTACTCGTATCGGGTTTTTTCTTTGGGCTTCAGACCTGCACCTGTGCAATTTTTTGTCGGCAAAAGTTCATGTTTGTAGCTCTTTCTTTTTTAAAACCTTTTTTTTTTCCTCGAGATTGATTTGATTATTAGCAAATCAAAAATTGAGGGTTTTTCGAAACGAGTCTAGTTATCTATAATATATATATATATATATATATATATATATATATATATATATATATATATATATATGATTTTTTTGCAATTTTTGACTTTATTACTCTGTCTTCCCACATTATATATTTCATTATATATATATATATATATATATATATATATATATATATATTCTAAAAAAACACTTTTTTCGACAATTTTGAAACATCATGTGTTCTTTCTTTATCCGTTTATCCCTGTCGAAAATCAGCACAAACACGAATGTTATTATTTTTCTCTACCTACACTATTGATGCTTCGTATTTTGAACGGTCAATCTTTTCAATTACATCTATTTTTTCATCGATTTCTAATCCTTCGTTTACTTGATCCAATGCTACGAACAGTACACTGCGATTCAGTTTAAACAGTGGCGTCGACCCTTTTTTTCCCTTAAATTTCACTTTAACTTTGAAACACCGAAACCCATTCAACAGAACATGCTCAAAATATTTCTCGATTGTTACTTTAAAATTAAATAGGTAAACACCACATCTCAAATAAATCCATCCTGTCAGTAACGAATGAGTTTGAAGTATTTTTAACACATAAGCCTCGGCTTTTATACACTTGTTACGAAATGAAACGTTACATGTCATTTCACCAATAAAAATTATTTTCTTACCCGATACGCAACGAAAAGGTTTTCGAAATTCTTTTTAATATAGGTTTTTCGTTTGCTTTTCATGTCGTTTCGTTAATTATTGTGATATCACTACCAGTGTCTTTTTTACATCCACATTATTAATTTTTAAATACACACTGTTTCTTTGATTTTTGGTAATTAATGTTTTCAGTCGCAACTCTATGTACGAACTTTTTTCTATGAGAACTTTTCCTTGATTTAGTTTTGCTGTGTGACTTTATTTTTATCCTACTTTTCAACACAGGTAGCACTTAGAATTCTTAAAATGACAGTCTTCTCAAAGATATAATCTTTCACATCTGAAACACGGATTAATTTTTCTTTTTCCACATTTTTCTTTAACTTTTAATTATTTTTTTCTTCACTTTCTTCCCTATCGCGTCTCAGATTTAGGATTCTCTGACATTCGTCCGATGTTTCTTCTATTGTTTATTTTTTTTATTCTGTTCAAGTTTCGTTAGAACTTTAGCACGTATTTCTGCGTCTTTTTTTCACCATTAACCCTTGAACGAAAATTAACCATTTAAACATATTCGGAGTAAGTTCGTTTAATTTCAATCTGTCACACTCTTTGTGAACAATTCAAACATACCTGACAGAATCTTCATCTTGTTTTTTTTCGTCAGATTCATACACTTCCAACGAGTATTGAATAACGAGCTTTCCTCGATAAAAAATAGTCAGAATATTTACTGTTTCTTCAAAGCAAATTACTCCTGTTTTTTTTTTGTTTTGTTTTGTTTTTTTTGAGGGGGTAGTATTTTTCATGTTCTCCTGGTGCTAACTTTTTCAACAAAAGTCTTGTATTTTGTCTTTTGTCGTCTTCCTAGTCGGCACACACTTCGCTGAAAATTTGCTCGTATCTTCTAAAATAAACAGAAAAGGCAATTCCATCATCTGAAATTCATGTGAATTCAGATATGGTATTTGCCACCGCGTCGGTAGTAAAAGAACTTGTGGAGCTTTCCGTTTTCCTCAGTATTATTTCAGTTAAATTTTGTTGTTTCTGGTGTTGTATTTTTACATTTGCTTTTGTTACTGTTGTTGTATTTTTACCACTTGGGCTTATAATTCCTCCATATTTAAATAATATCTGATTTTACCCCTTTGTTTTTCTTTTTTTCACACACATAAAGGAGACAAAATTAAAACAACGTGGTTCTAATTTCTCGTTGTCACTGTTATATTGTGAGCCGAAGCAAAAAAGTACTTTTTCCTACTCCTTATTAGATTTGATTCCTCTTCGCTACTGTTATACCTCATTCCTAGTGGTTTATAATATTAGATGTTGCTTAGGCACTCTTGCTGACTCCAACAGACTTTTCTGATTCGCTTGTAGTTCTTTAGTTAAGGCGTCTTGCCTAGTTCATTTGTGTTATCTAAGGAGTCTTATTTACTCCACGACACATTTACTTTTACACAAATGCTTGCATCCATCTCTTCCTCCCCAACATATAGATTAAAATGTAGGATAGTCTGGTCTCCCTGACCTTGTCTATTGACATTCCACCAATTCGGGGCCAGATCTTTGACCAATCTCGATAAGCGTATGTTTTTTAATGAACTTGAGCTCCAGTTGGGACTGAAATTCAGCCGAGACTTCAAGTAGAACTCGTACAGAAACCTATAACTAAAGATTCTGCAAAAATGGCCAAATCTCTGTAGCACTGAAGCAAGTACTTGATATCTCCTGCTACTATACTCTACGTTTACAAAAAAAAAAAAAAAAAAAAAAACAACAAAAAAAAGATCAGGCTGAAATGGGGTACTGCTTCCATATAGTGAGTTTCTATGCGTAGCTTAGATGAGACAGAAAGCCGAAAGTATAGGGCTCCCACTGAAGATTAATCTCACTATTCAGGCGTGATTTATCTTGGGAGACAAGCTTGCTAACCATCACATCACGTCAAAGCGCCCGAACTGCAGCCATATATGAGCTAGAGATGCCCATTCTTCACATTGGATGTAGTCCTAAAGGGTCTATGTCTTCTTGTGGATGACAAAATACTTTTAACCCTAAAACCCTTTTCTCACAGACAGGACGTCGCAAGCCACTTCCTGCTCCATCTCTATTTACAGGGAGAGTTTTCAGATGATGTACACTCCTTAGAGCCACCAGTCCTAAATATTACTGTTAATTTTCGCCCTGCCACGCACATTATAGAGAACCATACCTCATTCCCTTCTAATATCTTTAGTGAGATGTAACTTACACTTGAGCAGAATCCTTCAACGAACCACTGCCTTCTGGAACTAGCTTCCAAGTGGATACTTCTCCGATCAAAACCTGTTCGAGTCTACTGTTTACCGTTATCTTCCATACATATCAAGAAAAGCTATGCCTTTTAGTTTGTAAACCTCTACCTCAAGTGAGTCTCTAGTCTTGTATAGGGTAAACTTAATTGTTCAAGAAAAAACGAAACCAGTGTGGGAGAACGACTACTCGGAATTCAAAACCGTACTGGTTTCAACCGGAAACCACTCCATTGATCTTTATGATACATAATTTATACATAAGAAATTTGAAATTAGTTTTTCCAAAATTGAATAATGTGATTGTATAATCTAAATTCTTTATATATAAAGAATGAGTGGTAGATGGCATAATGCAACATAAGGTGTCTCAAATGCTGTATCCACTCTTGAAATAACAATAAATGCAAGGATTACACTGGTCAACAAAAGAAAACTTTTGAAATAGTGTCGAGATACCAAACGTCTTTGTTAGCTACTTTTAGAGCGCTGAATCTGAAAATGACTTTACTTTTTCTTGGTTAGTTACCATTTTTGCTGTACAGAAAAGCCTCATTTTTGAAAAGAAAAATTTCCATTTGTTTTCTGTATGTGTGATATTGACCGATGGCAATATTTCTCAAAATAAAATCGTAGAAACCTCTAAGTTCGTATTTAAGCCAACAAATATTGGTCTGATTATTGAGAAATACAATTATTGCAGTAAAAATCACACCCTAAGTCTTAAAAATAACCCGATTGAATATACCAAGACCAACAAGTATTTTCATCAAATCATTTAATAAACTAACAGTGGAAATAAAACATTTGTGAACATAAGAACTATGGTAATTTTTTTTCTCTTTCTTGATTGCCTGTTATTTTCAATGTTAATTAAGTCCCTTTTGATACTCCAGCAGTATCATGTACAATGGAATAGGTGCATTCAATTGGGATGTCTTTAGTTGGAGTTTCTTTCAACGTTGAAAACAAAATGTTCTCAATGTGCTTGGTTTCCTTCCGTAGTGAAGGTTTAAAAGTGATGGGATAAATTGATGAATATCAAACAGAAGATTTTAGGGTATCATTTTTTATGTCACCTTAATTATCAGGTTAAATAAAGTGTACTACTGATAAAGTTCATCAGTTAATTTGAATTTTGGTGATGAATTGGAAAAAGTTCGGTACTTCTATTTTAAACTTTTTTTGACTCACAAAACACTTTTTTCTTATACAAATAGTTTATTTCAAGTGGCTTACATAATTTGCTCGGCGTAACTAAATATTGATGGCTTTCTACGACCTTTATTAACTAATTTCTGCGGTCAGCCAAGATTGTAAATTGATATTTTCTTACAAAAATGAGCAATTTCAGTACAGAAAAAGTGAGTGCTAACCATGAAAAGCCAAGGTCATTTTCGAAATCAGCACCATCAAATTAGCTAAAAAACGTGTTTTGCTTCTTGACACCCGTCGTATTGACCATTGTTATTGACATGAAAACAAGATAAATTGTAAAAAATTAAGAAATAGTAATGTTTGTCGAATGACTTAGGAGAGTAACGGTTTCTGAATTCAAATGCACTGAAAAAAAAGAAAGACATTCAAAAAGTTATAGGAAGAAAAAAGGTGAGCACATTTTTGAGGATACAATGTAATGTACATATACAACATTCGTGCTTTAAATAATTCTTTAGAGATTTCTTATCGCAAGCTATCTCCAGGCAGATAATATTCCGTCACTAAAAAAAAAAAGAGTTTGTCAAATGGTCAAATTGCGTTAATATAATTAAATGATCCAAGCAATTATTGGAAATTCAATCCATCAAAAGTTAAGAAATTCTTGAATCTAGCTGTTGTGTGTATATATATATATATATATATATATATATATATATATATATATATATGTATGTATGTATATACATGTATGTATATATGTATGTATGTATATATATGTATGTATATATGTATGTATGTTTGTATATATATATATGTATGTATATCTATATGTATATGTATGTATATCTATATGTATGTATGTGTATATATATATATATATGTATGTATATATATATATATATATATATATATATATATATATATATATATAATATATATATATATATATGCATGTATATATATATATATATATATATATATATATCATTGGACACTATATATTTCCTAATGTAGATCCAAACAATCTACATTTATTTCCTAATGTTGATGAACTATACTGAATTCATATTTAAAATTACACAAATCTACTCAGGTATATACAGTTGTATTCATCTAATAATCAATATCTACATACAGTTGAGGTAAATGGTGATATTCTAGCATTAATTTAAAAACGTTCTTTTCTTTATAAATATTTTGTGAAACATGAATTATATTGAATATTATATTATATATATATATATATATATATATATATATATAAATTTCAAGAGGATAGAATCCAGGTAGAGCTCTATTTGCAACACAGGGCAAGAATGTAATATAGAAGGCACAACTGCTACTTACATATAACAAACATGATTATAATTTATTATATTGAATAAAATCACGATTCAATTCATCTTTTGAATTTGTAGGACTGATGAATTGAACTGTGATTACTATTCCAATGTAATAAATTAAATTCATACATCATTAGTGTTTGAGCATTAATATATATATATATATATATATATATATATATATATATATATATATATATATATAGTAATAAATATATGTAATAAATACATTGGCCCTTTTTGTGAATTAGTTTTAATATTTTATATTACTAGGATACACATGAATACACACCAACGCATTTATTACCTTACTATATATATATATATATATATATATATATATATATATATATATATATATATATTATGACAAATTGGAAAATAGCTTTTTGTGACGCGTTTCATCCCTTAGGACTTCAGCGGATTGGGCTTGGTAGATGTTGCAACATCTACACATGCGCCGGAAACGAGAGACGCTGGAATTTTCCAAATTTTTTTGATAAAATATTTTTTAAAGAATATTTATTAAATTGAGCTAAATTCATCTGTATTATATATATATTCAAAATATTCGAATTGACAGTGACGTTAAAAGTCTCGGAGGCACAACAACTGAAACGTTGTGATTGTAAAGCAAGACATGAGGATACTCTAGCTCAACTGTATATATATATATATATATATATATATATATATGTGTGTGTGTGTGTGTGTGTGTATGTAATAGAATTTAATTTCAACACCCGGTGGCAACAGTCTGTTTTATGCTAAATGCAATCGTCAGGCCATGTGCGTTGTGTGTCTTCTCAACAGATCAGTGGGTAGTTTGTTGCATTCTGGGTAATCTATTGTATTATTTTAACAGTTATTTCGGTGGGCGTGTTTTGTTAATTGGTTTATTATTAGGTTGGTGCAAAAATAATGACGTAATAATGTCGTTTTTGATGTATTTTTTAACGTCAAAAAACGACATTATTACGTCATTATTTTTGCACCAACCTAATATTTACTTAGTTTCTTTACTTATTTATTTGTTTGGATTAATTTATTTGACTTGATTTTGTTTATTTAATTTATTTCATTTATCTATTTTCCTTTATCCTTGTTAGTTTTCAGTTTTCGATTATTAATTAACGTAGTAAAACTTTGTTTTCGCGTCTGCATTTTGAGATGATTTATAATTTAATTTATTTTATTTTATTTTATCTGAGATGACAATTATGGTTATTTTTTTACCTCCGGGCAGAGTTTGAAGTTTTTGGATTGATTGTTGTAGGCCATATTTCTTTTCTTTATTATCCATGATATTTTCAGGTGATTTTTTTTTGCTTTAAATTTCCCAGATATGATTAATAAGCATTATTCACTTCGAGTATTTACTTTTTGTAAAGGATGTTTTGTGTGTGTAGTTTCTTTGTTTCTAGGTTCCTTCAGTTACTCGTATGTATATTTTTCTTCGTTGTCTGCTGATTTTTCAGTGACTTGGAATATTACATTGTTTTGCAAGCAACTGCCGTTTGAAAGACATTCATTCTTTATTCAGCAGTTATACGTCGGTTTAATTTTTTCAGGTAGTTTGTTCATTGTTTACCTGTTATACTCTGTTTTATTATTTGTGTCATGACCTTAGCAACTATGCAACTGCAGCTGATTTTTACTGTTATTTGCTGAATATTTTGTGGAAGGTGTTTGATGCAGGAAATGTTAGTATATGAGTTTAATGAATATTTTTCTACGTTTGGTTTTACGTTTGGGTGTTGACATCAATGTTCACTCTTTATATATATATATATATATATATATATATATATAATCTTACATATTTTCAAGTCTACTATTACTTTATGCATTGAATATTGCTATGTATTTAGAAATTCTTCAAAAGATACAAAGAATAATCTGCAAAGTTATTGTGACCTTGCACCGTGGTTGCAGTCATTTTCTCACCGCTGTAATGTTTGTTCTTTGTGAGATTTCATGAAAATTCTTCTGATTAGATTTCGTCTTTGTTACCTAAACTTGGTGAATTTAAGCGCACAACTAAATCGGAGTCAAGGCTTCATCATTCTACAGTTGAAATTAGTAGATGTAACCGTAAGTTCTATTTTAACATTTTCTTCTTTCGCATTCATGGCTTGTGGAACTCTCTTCGACCTTCTTGTTTCCCTGTCCAATTGTATATTCAAAGATGTAAATGCAATGTCAGTCGTTTTCTTCTGTCTCAATTCGCTTTCTTTTGTTGCTCTCTCTCCTTAATAAGGTTTTCTTTTTCTTTTTGCTTATTCTTTCACACTCTGCAACCTCTTGTGGCTTAGTGGCTTTATTGCCTTGCTTGGGGTGCATATGTATATTAAGCATGTTGCGCTACCCGTTGCCTGTTATTGTGTATCTGTTTGAGCTCTGTAGATATTTTAGTGTTGTTATTAAAAGAAATAGTATCCTGATTGAAATAGTATACTCATCATTATTGTTACGATCATAATATTATGTATATAGCAAAAAGATTGTCCCCGTATGCTTTTTACAATATGTAGATACACACACACAAACATACACACACACACACACACACACACACACACACACACACACACATATATATATATATATATATATATATATATATATAGATGCGTTTGTGTGTGGGTGTCTTATACAGAGAGAGAAATAATATATAGCAAGTAATCGGTGAAGCAAAGTGCCAAAAGAAAAAAACTGGATATTTAGTTCTCTTATTTTCCCGCCTTCTGTATAATTTTACCACGGATTGTTTTCTTATTTTCCCTCTGCGATTACTTAAGGTTATTTAGTTAACATTTCTTTCAGCTTTTACATCTGGATATATAATTACCGCGAAACTTAGATTACTGAGTCTCTGTGCTATTTCTGGTTTCATTCATATATATATATATATATATATATATATATATATATATATATATATATATATATATATATATATATATGTGTGTGTGTGTGTGTGTGTGTGTGTGTGTGTGTGTGTGTGCGTGTGTATTGATTAGTACGTATACGTGTACTTACGTTTTGGTGCACGACTAAAGTTTCGCCGGATTACCAGCTCATCGGGCACAAGATCTCGTATGGGAGTATCACTGCTACGTAGCTCAAAAATAAATTTGCACAGAAGTGTGTTAAATGCGATGCTGGTGAGTTACTTTAAAAAAATATTAGTAAAAAGTAAGAAGGATAAAAAAAATGATTACAAATTCAAAATTTATAATTAAAGACGCTGCTTTTGCGTAATCAATATAAAGTTGAGAGTTGAAGGAAATAGAAATGAATGAAAATAAAAAAAAATAATGACGATAAGGAAAGAAATGAAATAAATAAAAAGACATGTAGAAATGAGGATGAGCATAAGGAAAGTAATTATAATATATGCTAATAAAGATTAGTAAAATAACATAAACAGGTTAGAATGGGTTATGACAACTATATCCTAATAAAATAAGTATGTAAGGATATATATGTATATGTATATATATATATGTGTGTGTGTGTGTGTGTATGTGTGTGTGTGTGTGTGTCCGGTTAAGCTCCCTATGGAAAGGGGGTATTAAAAAAACAGCGGCTCCCACTGCTGTTAAGCATTACTCTTCAAGTATGAATTGAGTTCCCTGAGACGCTGGCGTATTCTGTATAGAAAAAAAAAGTGAAAATTCCCTTATTTGCTGCCGTGTGACAATAACTTAGATGTAAGATATCTTCCTGACGTCAAATATCAGTCGGGTTTCGATCCCGGCTTGAAACAATATGACGTCTAGCCTCACTGAGGAGATGTGAAACAGCGAAACAGTCTGTCTCATTGACTTTTGTTATATGTGCAGTATGTATTGAACGTGCCCAGTATCAGTGATAAAGCTAATAATTCAGCTTATATATATATATATATATATATATATATATATATATATATATATATATATATATATATATATATATATATACCCTGTTTGTAACAGCGAAATTGCCCATCCCACAAAATGTTTAATATCTAAAAGCCACTAAACCAGTTGGCTTTTTTTTTTTCCATAATTTCAGATGAGATGTTTAACCATCGTGACACCAGTTGTCAAAAGAATCATAGAAAAACCATTTAGGTTATTCAGCTAAAAAGAGAACAGGTTAAAACTGGTTTGTAACATAACCACTATATCTTCCCAAATGAGCAATGGTGAAAGGGAAAAAAAAACATTCAGGCATTCAGTAATTGTACCAACATTCATACTCTGGCCTTCATCTTCAAATTTCATTAAAAAAAACATCAAGAGAACAGTGAATATGTTTAAAAAATAGGAAGCACTAGAAAAGAAAATGGGATTAGGAAGTCACAAAATAAAAAGAAGTCAGCTATGTCAGTCGAAAGAGCAGTGATAATAATTGATAATGAAATCGTACGTGATACTCGTGAGGAACCTTGTTACTCCAGGACAGAAAGAAAGTTAGATAGGGCGAAGATCATGTTGAATAAGTTCAAAACTGATCCTAGAATTATATATATATATATATATATATATATATATATATATATATATGAAATTTATTTCAATCCTTCGTGAGCTTCACATCCTTAGCTATGATTAATTAATGATAAACATTTCATTTACATTCATGATCGATTTCATCACGATTTCATTCACGAGAGTCCAGTAGTGTTATAAAATCATTGGATACTTCCAGTAAGATATCTTTAATCATTTTTAAGATACAACTGTTACAAATACAACTGCTACAAAATCTACAATATTATTTTTACACGATTTGAACAAAATTTCCTACTACACCCGTTACACACACACACACACACACACACATATATATATATATATATATATATATATATATATATATATATATATATATATATATATGAGATGAAATCAAAGAAAATTTATTTTTACCTGATGTGGGGGTATAGGCTAAATAAATAAATAATTGTTATAATTCTTTTTCTATCCTTTGCAAATGATTCAAATTTTAGTATGTTATTATGGATGATAACGACTACCAGTTGTTAAAATTTCAGCTTTTCACAGTTGTTATTTCTAAAAAATATTAGGTTTTAAAATTTTGTCCCTTAGTTTTGGACGCTACTGTATGATATATATTTAATTACATACATACACACACACACACACACACACACACACACACACATATATATATATATATATATATATATATTATGGATACAATTATATATAGAGAATATATCTATAAATTTAGCACAAGTATGACTCTTCAATCCTCACTGGGTGCCCCATACATTCGTCTTTGTGCCACATGTAATCTATGGTTAGAAAATAATATATATATATATATATATATATATATATATATATATATTTGGTTTGATAGATGTGACTTGTCAGCTCTATCTCTGATATTGAGCGCTTTCTAATTAAGTACCGCGCATATAATATATAGATAATTATACATATATATATTTATTTATATTTATATACACTTTCACACACACACACACACACACACACACACACACATATATATATATATATATATATATATATATATATATATACTACATAATGTATGTATATAATTACACACACTTATATATATGACGTATGTATATAATTACATATATATATATATATATATATAATGTATGTATACAAATACATATATATAATATATTTATAATTGTACATATATATTATATATTTAATTGCATATATATAATATATATTTAATTACATATATAAATATATATATATATGATTAAATGTATATACAATATATATTATTTCATATATATAATTACATATATATATATATATATATATATATATATATATATATATGTGTGTGTGTGTGTGTGTGAAAAGTGTATATAAATATAAATAAATATATATATGTATAATTATCTATATATTATATGCGCGGTACTTAATTAGAAAGCGCTCAATATCAGAGATAGAGCTGACAAAGTCACATCTATCAAACCAAATATATATATATATATATATATATATATATATATGTGTGTGTGTGTGTGTGTGTGTGTGTGTGTGTGTGTGTGTGTGTATAAGATGAAGAAAGACCGAAAGGATAGTTGTGTGACATGTAGGAAAAGAAGAAAGGCTAATCGATGAAGCAAAATGAGATTGGAAAGTAAAAAGAACAAAAAAAAATCCTCTATGTTGTGTGAATCTACAGTTTGTTAGCGTCGCTATTAAAGAACAGACGGTGATACTTGAAAGGAGAATTGTTGGACTCCATGTTTCCCTTCTCAGAATGAATGATCCGGTGTTAATTAGGAAAACAAAACTTATAATACCGCACATTCAATCTAACTCGTAATAACCTGCGTATATTTAGCAGCGAGTCATTGTCCACGCTTCATCTGAAGCTAACAAGAGATCTCTAGAATTTCACATAGGACATTTGGCTTAGATGAACTCCATGTCATTATATTGCTGCTTCATAAAGGAAAAGACATTGCACTAAATTGAATTCTCAGAAGAACTCTTCGTTTGTAAGCTATCCCGATGAATTGAATCCGTGTTATTGCATCAAGAGAATTATGTCGACAAGCAGATAGCGCGTGTTTCCCCTGAGAATTAAGCGAATATATGAAAAGTGCTGTATCATGTTTGCGAAATTGTATTATCTGCAATCTCATGATAAATTGTTTTGTGGCATAATCGATTCATGTCGATCATTTAATGAAAGATAGCAAAATCCTGAATTTTCTATAGAAAATAAGAATTTTTGTCAAATTTTGACTTTCAAATCGACAAACTCATCTAAGCTCGAAAAGCGATTTGGAGGCCATTCTAGACAAAGAATGACCTGCAAGAATGTAGAATTTGCAGTGCCAGCGTTCAAGAAAATCGCAAAAGTCAGAAGAAGACTAATTAGAAAAATAATGTTGCAACCTATTAAGAAAAATCAAATTATTCCGTAATTCTGAAAATTCTTATATTTAGCTGAAAAAATGTATAACAAAGAAATACATATTTTACTCTTTTTATGAATTACAATTTTCTCATTGTCATTATGCACGTAATGGAGATATAAAAAATTAAAAAAAAACAGGTAGAGAAGTTTAAATATCTAATAATCGTTTTAACAGAGGAAAATGCGACACCGAGATCCGAACATACATTAGACTGACGAAAGAAACATTACAAAACCTAAGCAAGGTGTTGAGAAAAGAGATAGTTTCGTTAGAAACAAAGACAATACGTTAGATTGCTGTTATATCCATCCTCTTATATAACAATGAATGCTGGACAATCTCCCCACGGATGAGGAAAAACTAGAGACAGTAGAAATGTTATTTTACAGAACGACATTGTACTGAGATTTCCATTGAAGAGAGCGAGTAAGCAACAAGAAAAAATTATGACATCAGAAAGGAAGGGATAAAAATGACGGTAGTCCCAGTAATATCCGGCGTACTTGAAAACGTGATCAAACCTAATAATAGAAAACAAAAAGATTTTTTAGCTGAAATAGGACTGTCTAAACAGTCCTGAAGTCTACAATCACCCAGAGAAAATTCCTAGATATTTCAATGCATGCAAATGTGTAAAATAATAATAATTTACAGATTATTGGGTGCGGTAGCGCAAAGGACACTTAAAGAGAGAAATGTTGATTGATTGATTCGTTTTCTATGGCTTATCAACACTTTGCAGGTTATTTACAGCCAGAAAATATTTTAATGTGTAATAATGATTTAGTGATACAAGTTTTACTAATTAACCCATAGCTGGGGAGAGGACATATGCATTCATACCATTTCTCAAGGGTATTTGCATGTAAGACAATACAACAAACGCAACTGAAAATTGGATCTCGGCTCTCCGATTAACAATTCCGAACCGTTAACATCTGGACATCCAAGCTTCGTGGTATTCGCAAGCGGTCACCCATTTAGGTACTGACCAAGATCGGCATTGCTTAACTTCGATGATCGTACGTGAACCGATATATCTGCGCTATATGGCCGTCAGCCAAAAGAGAAATGAAATCTCTAACATCATTCCATACAAAGTGTATCAGAATAAACACTTACCAGGTGTTATTATTGGCAAACATAATCTTAAGAACATCTTAAATCCCGCAGATTATAGTGTGTTAATGGCAAACACTAAAAGAAACATAAAAGAGCCTGTAGATAGGGTGGCAAATGAATAGGAGGAGGATGGAATAAAGCTACCAATTCTAAGAAAACAGGATGTATGGTCGTTAGCAAGAGAGACACGCGAAATGCGAGTTACGAATTTGACACGTCAGAATCTTGCAAATACAAACACTTATGATGAGGTATTATAACAGACGACAGATCATTTAACACGGAAATCCGATGGTGCATTGCAATGTTGACAGATGCCGTCCAAAAGCTAAGCCAATTATTAAGAAACGTGAAAATCTCAATGAAAACTAAAAAAAAAAACGTCGAAAATTCTATGGAATATCGGTCCTCCGGTAATGCTTGACAATCTCCTCCCAGATGAAGAATACACTTGAAGTAGCAGAAATGTAGATTTGCAGGATAATACTGAGAATACGATGGACATAACTTGAAGAAAGTTTTAAATAAAATGGAAACAAGGAGCATTTAGTCAGAGAGAAGCAGCTGAAATGTCATCATAAGGAAGTGGGGGTTGAAGAATTTAGCACGCAGAGGAAGGTATTGAGAGTAAGAAGGAAACAGCGTCTAACCAACATAACAAGGTATATAGATAGCAGAACAGAAAATGGGAGTAATATAAAAGGATATACAGTATCTACAGTTACAAAGATAATGATATGTAGAGAACCGCGACGTTCCGGGTCCTGAAGTGATGTTAAAGTGAAGGAAAGATATCAAATGATATAAACGCGAAGAAAATATATTAAATTCATTAAAATATATTAAAACGAAACAAATATATTAAAGAAATTAAAGAAATTTAAATACATTAAAGCGAAATAATATATAGATATTTAAAGATATTAAAGCGAATAAATGCTATTAAAAATATAAAAGATTTAAAAATATATTAAAGTGAAGAAAAGATATTAAAACGAAGAAAATATATTAATTATCACAGATATTAAAAATATTAAAGCGAAGAATTATATTAAATCTATTAAAGCGAAGAAGAGATATTAAAGACATTAAAGGGAAGAGAATATATTAAAGATCTTAAAAGATACTAAAGTGAAGTTATTAAAAATAACAAAGATATAAAAATATATTAAAGGAAAGAAAAGTTATTAAAACGAAAATATATTAAAAATATTAAAGCAAAGAAAAAGTATTAAAGTTATTGAAAGATATTAAAAAGACGGAAATATATAAAAGGAAAGAAAAGCTATTAAAACGAAAATATATTAAAACATATTAAAGGAAAGAAAAGTTATTTAAACGAAAATATATTAAAAATATTAAAGAAAAGGTATTAAAATTATTAAAATATATTAAAAAGACGAAAATATATAAAAGCAAAGAAAAGCTATTAAAACGAAAATATATTAAAAAATAGTAAAGGAAAGAAAAGTTATTTAAACGAAAATATATTAAAAATATTAAAGCAAAGAAAAGGTATTAAAATTATTAAAAGATATTAAAAAGACGGAAATATATAAAAGCACAGAAAAGCTATTAAAACGAAAACATATTAAAAAATATTAAAGGAAAGAAAAGTTATTAAAACGAAAATATATTAAAAATATTAAAACAAAGAAAAGGTATTAAAGTTATTAAAAGATATTAAAAAAACGAAAATATATAAAAGCAAAGAAAAGCTATTAAAACGAAAACATATTAAATATATAAAAGCAAAGAAAAAGTATCAAAGTCATGAAAAGATATTAACGCAAAGATGAGATATGAAACATGTTAAAACGGAGAAAATTTATCAAAGAAGAAAATTAAATCGTTCATGTTTTAAAAAAAGAAATTAAACTATCAATCCTATAATTCCGAAATGAAAATACTTCCTTCCAGAATAACCACATAGTTTGTTTTTATTTATTTAATTAATTAATTTATTTATTTTATTTAATTTTCGGTCTCGTAACTGTTCTCTGTTTCTATTTGCAGTAAGGCCAAAGCAGAAAGACCATGGTATCGTGAGAACGATACCAGAAACGACATAGCTAAAAAGGCTTTCCAAGCCTTGATGACAGTCACTTTACGAAAACCAGACAGTCCAGCTTATAAGATGTTCTCGGAAGAAGTGAAAAAGCGAGCCCAGTCGAATGGAAGTAATTTCACGTATGGCGAAGAAGAGGTAAGTCATAAAAACTCATTTTCAGAATCTGGATCAAAGAGATTTTCAAATAGTTTTAATCATTGTATATTGATACTGAATAGTCGAGATGCCTGTTCAGGATCGATTGCATTAAAGATCCATCTTTGAACTTTCTCAAGAATCTTGAAATATACAGCAAGAGCACCAAATCAGATATGGCAACTGTATTCAATGGCCGGACGAATGGTAGATTTATAAATGTGTAAGATGCATTTTTAGTAAGAATCTTGAAATATACAGATACAAATCTGCACCCTGTGGAGAAGACACAGTTTTTCTTATACAAAGCTACGCTTACTACGGAAGAGGTTTATTCATCGCCTGTGTTATCATCCATTGTTTGCTCTCCTTAAATATTCAGCAAACATACTTACAAGCCAGTGGGTGCAATTTAACATCATGGGGGAATTCAAAAGCACACCTTTACACCATTTGCATTTTCACGCCAGGTGCCGTTTAACCAAACTACCGCTCAACTGCTATCGCTATCAAGACAAATTAAATGTGGTTTATTGGCGAGAAGTTTCAAAATCGGCTGGCACAACACTAAGATCTGCCTCTTAAAATTTCTAGCGACTCAGTGCTTTCTAGCTGAAACTTTAATCTACTTGTCATGTTATGTTTTTTTTCCGTTGAGACGATTGTAATTATCAGAAAAATAAGTACGAGGCATTACTTTCGTTTTGTCGTAGGCCAAAATAATAAAAATAGGAGACAATAATTTTGGATTGTAGTTTTCCGAATAAGATCTTTTTTTTATTAGCGCTAAAACTTTTTTACGAAAGCCTACTCTTCTCCCATGAAAATGCCAATCCTTTCAATACGCGAGCAACACAAAGAAGGCGCCATTTTGATTAAAATTCTACCAGACAGTAGACTATGAAAGTATGAGACACTATAGCGTATTGTTATAACATAGTACTTTTTTAACATTGATTATTTAACTTCAGTTCCTTTTTATATTTTTATTGTGAATTTTATGGCAACAATCATGTAGTTTTATAGTGGACAACGGTTATAAAAAATGGACTAGACTGGAACGAACATCCGAATTAACTTGTACAATTTGTCAGTGTGATTTCTAAGACAAGGATTTATTATTACTTATATTATTTGCTGTTGAATTTATGTCCTAATCATTTTTTTTGTTAACATCAAAACGTTTCGACTGTTATGCCCTAAGGTCATCTTAAGGTGTCTGTCAATCCAGGCAAACTTAGAGAGAATTTAGAACTGAAAGCTTGATTTAATTCATGGGGACTTATGCTTCTTGTTCTGCGTCTATACCTCGAGATGGCCCGTTCATTTCTTTTCTTTTAATAAAATTACTCGTCCTGTTTCTACAGAACCATACTCAAGAGGCACCAGGTGTGAGTTCGCTAATTTGATGGCTTATTGGTACTGCAGATTCAAACTTGAAATAGGGCTGGCGATAACAGCAGCTCAAAAGACTAAATCAGACAACGGAACGAGGTCAATCCACAAATTAAATAAAGCGTTATAATATAAAAGTTAGTGAAAGATGAAGAAGAGACTTGAATCAAATTTATATACAGAGTAAGTCTTCTGAAAGAGGACGGAAGTTTGACCCGGAAATTCAAAGACGCATAGGAATTGCGTAAGATACCTTCGAAAAACTAAGCAGAGTATTAAGAGATAGAAAAAAGACTTAACATAAGTTAATCACATAATAATTCAGTACTCTTTCCCTTTTTTTTTTAAAGGGAAGAGTACTGAACTGTTATGTGATATCTGTCCTCCTGTAAGACAGTGAATGCTGGATTGGGCATTCTCCTCATAGTTCAAGAAGAGACTTCCAGCAGCAGAAATGTTGTTCTACAGAAGGATGCTTAATATACCATCGTTCGAAAATGTGAGTAAAGACAACGTTTTGAGAAAATGGAAACAAAAAAGAAGCTTATAGTTAACATCAGTAAGAGATATTTGAAATTTCTAGAGGGCCTAATGAGGAAAGAGGGTTTGGAAAATCTGATACTCACAGTGCAGACTGAAGGAAAGAGAGATAGAGGAAAGTAAATCATAACATATTCAGTGAGCTTGAGTAAATAGATGAGAAACAATGTTTAGTAGAAATAACAGAAAAAGAAGATTTATTAAGATCTACAGGCGACAGGGAGCTGTGGAGAGCCATTATTTTGAGGGGACGTGGCACTTAAAAAAGAAGAAGGTAGATTAAATTTCAGATAGTTATCGTGTCAAATTCAATATGGCAGCGTGAATCTCAGATATTTAAGGATACTGGATACGAGTTCAAATCTCTTCTAAGATTACTAAATTATTTCAGACTGATTTCGTTGATTTAGAGGTCATGGGTGTTGCAATAAGAAAATAACAATGCGTGTGTGCGTTCCAAAAAGACAAAAATATAATTAAAAAAAAAAATCATAAACTTTCTAATCTGCAGGTCAAAGCCGAAATAACTATCCAAAAGTTCTTTCTTTTTGAAGTATACCGCTAGAATTTTTAAAACCTGTCTGGCTTCGTGAAAGATATGCCGAAAAACGAATGGAAACCTGTTTTTCTTATATTAACTCTTTCTTGAGTTTCATTGAGTTTCCCGCCAAAAAGTAATTTACGATGGCGTCGGTAATTGTACGATGAGCGGTTAAAATGAATTTGTTTTCTCTTAAACTATGGAGACTATCGAAATGCGAAAGCAAAGCAGAAAGAATTAAGCTGCCTCACCCAGAGGATAAGCTGTACTTAGAAAAATTAGATGATCATTTCATGGCAACTATACTAGTTTGTATTTGTATCTGTGCTTGCGTGGGTACTCAATCTCTCACTCACTCACTCACACATATAGCTAGATCGGGGAGATGATAGTGATGCAAGATACAGAAATGATAAAATAACAAAAGACCGATAATTCACAGAACATAAAGGTAATAGATGAATCTAAAGGTTGTTTGCCAAGTGGGCATGAGATAAACTCAAATGAAGGGTAAAGACATTATTGCCATGGAAAGATGGGCATCTTATATGCCTATGAGTTCCTATATACACCTACACACACATTCACACGAAACGATATATGTATATTTCCATCTTTACACATATGTGTGTGTAGGTGTATATAGGAACTCATAGGCATATAAGACGATATAGGTATGTGGTTACAAATAGGGGTTTAAGACATGTGTAGATAAGAAAAAATAAAAGAAGGGCCTAATTTTCTGCTAGTGACATCTCTTCCAAATTTCTCCTCTAATATTCTCCAATTGGAAGTGAATTTTAAATAGCACGAAGGGAAAGTGTTAGACTAGTATTTTAATTGAGATTGAAAGATACTACCCCAATGGGGAAAATAAAATTATTTAAATGGGAACAACTGTTGATAATTGGATACATAAAAACAACCACGAGTTTACTTAATGAACAAAAATCAAACGAATAAATGTCAACCTAACAAGCTATAAGATAAAAGCTTTAGTGGAAAAAGTACTAAATATAAATTGGATTACTCTTTCAATGTTCTGTCTATGGATCTTTCCAATCGACTGCTTCATAGGAAATACCCAAAACTCCACCGAATTTCAAATTAATTTCTTCGTAGATTGTTTTAAAATTGTAGATATTTATCAAACCTTAACCTCCCAAATATGCACGTTAAAGTAACGCGAACTGACAGCGTCTAGGAATTTGAATGAAACCTGTCATAATTTATTGGGGCTGTTGTAACGCGTCTTCCTTAATGTAGCCCTTATCGCTCACCCCTTAACCACCTTTTTATCTAGAGACGAGACCCGTTAGATTTGAGCAACATCCAGCCGACACACTGGGGTTAAAATAGGAAACTAAAAATGATACATATGACACACTCATATCCTCTCTCCCACCTCACTTCCTCACTTCGTTAACTTTGCGTATACTTGATGAGGTCCGTAAAAAACGTGTGAATTTTTTTTTCATTTTCATTTCAGCTTTTGGAAGTAAAGTCTGATGATCCAGAACCCTGTTAAAGGGGTTATGGTGAAATAGCTTATTACATGGAATCTTAACGTGGTCTGTCTTTTATTCAAACATATCTGCTCTGAATTTTACATTGCGTTCTCTGGATATCATCCTCCTCAGGTCTACCCATACGGATTACCTAAATTTGCATAAAATATATATATATATATATATATATATATATATATATATATATTCTGTTTATGTTATTTTTATAGACACAATTTATTTAAATAAGTGCCCAGTATCTTTAATTAAACAATATTACATTTACCGGGCTGAATATTCAAGAAATTTGCGTTCTCTGGTAGGAATCGAACATGTATTCCTATACGGAAACCAGGATTTGATCTAACGTGCTATACTATTCTGCTACAGAGAAGCGTCTGGTTATCAAAGTCCTGATTAATATTTATAAAATGAAAGTGGGACGTCGGTCGTTTGATCGTCCAAACCTTTCGTTTCCGTGTTTGCTCTTCTCTTGATGATGCCGTTGACTACCCGCAACCATCTACTTTTCCAATATAGTGCGCCATCCTTCCTCCAGACAGCCAAGCCAAGTATCATAGCCCCAACTTTTGACCGCACCGGATCTTTACTCGTTAGTCTAAAGCGCGACAAGTGATCTGCAACGTGATTTACGCACGCCATATCTACATTTACGAGAGGTTGCCTTTTTAATGTTTTCTGCGTGAGACAGCTCTGTTTTGACAATGGATTTCATTATCGAAGGAGGGGGCGACGTTCTGCCCATAACCCAATGTCATCAGACAGAACCTGCTGCTTTGGAAAATAACTGTATGGTACAGCCAAAATAGTTCATAAACGTGCGCTTGTAGGTAGGCCGATTTGAAGTCTAGTGGTTTCATGTTTGATCCTTGCTGTTTCCACTCACCTAATTTGCTGACGCAAACATCAGAGTCTGCTGTATACACGTCAAAGTGAAGGTTAAATTCCTGGTATTTCATTAGGGGTCGCACGTTCGATTTGTTTGGTTGCACGACGGCCATCAACGGAATGAACCTTTTCGTTCGTCATCAAGAATAAGCCAGCCTTTCTCGATACATTGTAATTACTTTTCATAGGATATTCTGATTTTCGTCGATATGGCGTACTCTGCATTGCGGTTTCGCAGCTTGCATGGTGTTTTGCCGTCTGTCCATTTCCATGATGCAGTTCAAATATTTCGTCACTGATCCAATTCTGTCTAAAAATCACGTTCGTCAATGGAGAGTAGTGCTATCGCGCATGCTGAATCTTGCTTGCCGAAGAAATGCACCTCTTCTGACTTTGGAATGGAAACCCCTCCCAGGGCCTTTATTGCATACACGCCGATCATGTGGATCCAAGAGGGTCCTCTTGTGCTATCAAAGTTCTGCAGTTCCTCTGTCCACCCGAAGATCTATCTGCCAGACACCACTAATGCAATTTTTCTTTCCAAGAGTCATCACTTCAACATGCTTATTTTTCCAAGTCTGGCACATCTTTCTGCTGACAATATTCCGAGAACAACCAGAATCCATTAAACACACGTAAATTTCTACTGCGGGCATCGCCGAATCCACATTTTGCGGGAGACGAGACTGGAAATTTTGCAACAAATGACGTGGCTCCTCGTACCGGAATCAAGTCAGATCTTTTTCCCGGTGATTCGGATAATCATCTTTCGGTCAGTTGCGTCGAGCGAGGCAGATCAATTTGGTTTGGACCTTGAAACACATAACAATTTGTTGGTATACTCGCAATTCCTACCAGTTGGTCACGCGTTAGTTTTACAGCTACCGCGTCTAGTTCCGTTCCCACGGAGTAGTCCTTAAATATTGCCTTGGCACTAGCCAGCACCGGCGGGATGCGCGGCGGAGCTGCTTGGCACGCTCCGGTAGAACGGCTAGAAAAGCACATATTAAGCTTTGTTCTGTTTACCGCCGAACACAGCTAAGAGTTTCCGTACCTCCGCCAGAAGAAATAAAAACAAAAAAAAAACAGAGCTCCAGGGTGTAAACGTCGTGCCACAAATCGTTCATATGCTGCAAATGAGTCAACGGCAAAGCCCGTATACAGGGCTTCCTTTATGCAGCTGAAGTTGCTTTTCTTTCTTCACTCAGCTGATACACTGCCTATACACTACCCGTTAGACGTAACGGGACGACAAACTCCTCTGCACAGCCGATATATCAATTCTGCCTTCTCTGTTCATTCGACAACAGATTGTTCAGGGTCAGAGCCGTCAAATCCCGCTATTAGTTTTGTGTCAAATCGGTCGGTCACGGTGCCACCATTGCTTGTAGTAATCCATTTCACATTCCTCACTACCACGCATTTGCCCTTTAACCTCACAGCTGTATTGTTAAAACGTATTATTTTCATTCTGTAATCCTTCTCCTCCCAAAGGCAAACTCTGCTGGCTTTTATGTGTGCCTCAGTCAGTTATGCAGATTTTTTTCGTGCTCACCTACAGGCATTTTATTAGTTCAAAGGCACTAAGTAATTTAAATGACTCTCTATAGCACAGGCGATTTTGTGCTTCTTTTATCGGGGAGATAGGTCATGTCCATTACTTTGTTAATACTCATTCTGTTACGCCTGCTTTTTAAATAGATACGTTTTCATTATTATTTTATTGTTAGTCATACAAAAAATTACTGCATGATTTGGGAGAGAATTTTCACTATTATTATTTATTTATTATGTGCACGTGACTGACTGGTTCGCATTCTGACTAGGAGACCCGGGTTCCAATCCCACCATGGGCGATTTATCAGGAAGGGGATTTTTTAATGTTATCAGAGTGGAGAGGTCGATCCCAGCATGCGGCACATTTGAAAAGTGCCTGAAAAACATACCACGTGTTGATTTTGGGTAGACGGAACCTTTGGGGGCTGTCGATAGGTGTGCTAGCACAAAGTCACAAGTCATCGTGGCCGAGAGCGTGTTGGCCTTGTTGAAATTGTTGATCACGCTAGATAACACGCTCTTTCCCATAAACTGTAACTAAGATCTGCTCGACATAGTTGTAATATAAACCACAGGTGGGCTCTATAGGCGTCGAATAAACACAGATGCGCCTGAACAGGCGTCTGCAATAGGGATTGGCTAGCCGCCTTAGTTGACGGGTATCCTCGAATACGAGTGGCCAGCTATACATTATTATTATTATTATTATTATTATTATTATTTTATTAGCAGCTTTATTTTATCTTATTATGTTTTTTTTTTATTTTAGGAGAGTTATTTTCACTGTTATTATTTTATAAGTAGATTTAATCCATCCTGATGTTTCTTTTTATCACAATACTTTTAATCAAAATTCACTTTGGCCGGAAGAGAGAGCAAAAAGATCTCAAAAAAAAAGTAAGTCGCTTATGACCGGATCCATACATATTAGATGACGGTATGCAATGGCTGTTCAGATCTTTCCATAAGGCGGCGGCTCTCTTCATCAGAATTTGGCAAAAGGTGGGTAAATCTTGCGCGAATGTGTAGAGTGAAAGGGGCTGACCTAGACTGGCACTTGGATGTCGGTTAGGTACAGAATTTTGTCCTAACAAGGTTGAACAGAGGCAACCCACCCCGATATTAGGTTAGTTTAGGTTTTTGACTTTGAATCTTTAGTCTCTCCTTTTTTTGGTAAACTTAGCTAGGGTATGCATGCTCATTGGTCCCTTTCATTTCTGTCCCTATTTTTCTTTTGTTTAATTCCCCATCCCCTCCCTCGTTAGGTGGTTAGTGATGTCAGTTCTCTGGTGGATGCGGGGCGCCTTTCTTTGCGTGTGTGTGATTTTTCGTATTTGTTGTTGTGTATGAATGGGTGTGTGCCTGTGTGAATGCTTGGAGGTATGAATGGTTTCCTGATTTTTTTTTATAGTCCCACATTGATTTCGTCCGGTTAACTGATGTTTCTGCCACATTTATGGTTTGTGGGGGGGTTTATTACTAACACAATTTTTGTTTAGTTTTCTTTGTAAATACTTAAGTCATATTGTACATACTCATTTGGGGATCTTTTTAAAAAATTGTTGTTTTATGCCCCTCCCCCACGACCATTTTTGTACATAAGGGGACTAGTTAGGTTTTCATAGAGAATTTGAGGTATTATGGTGGACGTAGTAAGAAAGGTATGAGTGAATGTGTTGTTTTGGTGATAGGAATATTGTTGGTTTGTTTGGGTCTGTGTCTGGGATTAGTTAAGTTTAGAATTAAGGCAGAAGAAGACCGCCCTTTCCCCAACCCCCTTTTAGGCCTTGTGCCACATTTTATACAATTTGTATAAGTAAATATCGTTCAGATCTTTCCATAAAGGTGTCGTTTGCCGTCTCGAGTATTTTATAGAAGCCGCTGAACAATGCCTGAACGCCATTGGTTAACGGCGAAGCCACAGTGACCAATCAAAACTGGAATTGGAGTTGTATAAATTAGTATCCAGTTTTGAGGCTAACTCTGATCAAGTCTACCCAAGAAAGGGGTTGCTATTGGAAGACCCCAAAATTCCGATGATCGTGCGTATTAATCACCACTGACAGGATAACATATCACATCGTATCGTAAAACGTATCTTGCGTGCTAATAGTAATGAACCGTTACAGAACGTAATTATCATCTTATAATTTATGCCCAAGTGAAAGGATCAAAAATGCATCACATGAGAATCTCGCTAGAAGCGCGATATGTAAGTCGCTTTGAATGTTGGTGCCAGTTCGTCAAAACAGCTGCCCGACTATTCTATATTTCCATTTTCCCCTCGTCTTTAACGAACTAGACTACATATTCTACGCGGTAACCGACCAAGTCAGCCCTCATGGGAGACCTTAATTCACTTTCATTTTAACGTATTTGATAATGTGTAACTGATTTTCTGATTTGGAAGGTTTATCTTAAATTCTGTAAATATGTAAAGTGTGCGCGTGTTTTTTTTTTTTTTTAGATATATATATACACATCGCTGCCTGTTTTCACCCATGAACAAAATCTTAACGTATCGCGGTGATGTTAACACTTGTGTTAGTATTATAACGTAAATATATCTCCGTCAATATCTTTAATACCAACACCGAAGTTTTAACATTGAATGTTAAACGATCATTTCATAAAGATTTATGAATAGACGTTTTAACTATGTTATTCTATTCCATAATTTTTAAACGATGCAAATATTTATTATCTGCGTATTTCAGATCTCTTTTAATAAGAGAAGTTGCAATTATAAACAAGTTTCAATGTGGCTTTCTTACTTCTGGGATTCACCGTACTGTTTAAAAGATAATAGTTTCTCATGCTGTGTGTGTCTAGATTTCACTGACATCTCTAAGTGGAATAATTTACTGTAATTGGCATTTTCAGTATGAGGAATAATCTCGGGCAATTACATATAACTTTGGAAATAACGCTACTTGCATATTTTTTTTAAAACAAAAATCCATTTTTTAAATAGGAATCCCAACGCTCGAGATAATTGAAGGACAATGTTTAGGATGATCATGTAAATCATATTGTTCACGAAATATTATCGTTATTAAATAATCTAAAATTAAAATAAATTCATTTTTAAATACACACCTACTAGCTAGTTAATAAAAGCAGATTATGATTTTCCCGTAATAAGACTTTTTCAAGCCATTTTAGAGATGCTTTTAAAGAGATAATTATTTGAAAATGGAAACGAACGGTTGTTATTTTCGCAGATGAAGAAAAAGAATACGACTAATGATTACCGTATGACTATCAGCAGATATTTAATTTTTTTCTGGAAATGTTTATTTCGTTTTTATATTTGTGGCGTTTACGAAAATCGACAATATTCTTGGAGTCAAAACTAAAGATTAAATAAATATTTTCATTTATTTTCTTTCAAAAATTCTTCCTGACATTTTTACTTTGCAGTAATACACTATACTATATTTAACGCTTTCAATATGGCTGACATTATTTCGATAAAATGGGTGACAATGAAAAAGAATAGTTTGTTTGTTTTTGTTTTACGGCATATGGGTTATTTAATACCAATAAAATTTTTTATTGCTGGTAATGTATCTTTTTCAAAAAATATAATGCTGGTAATATTTATTTTCAAAAATGGATAGATGGTAATATTTTTTTAAATGTATTGCAGATAATATTTTTCCAAAAATGTATCACTGTTAATAATTTTTGCTTCAAAAATTAATTGCTGGCAATAATTTTTTCAAAAGTATTTCTGGTATTAAAAACTGTTTAAACTATCATAGTGATTGATTCAACGAACCCGACTGGATTTCGAACTCGATTCTCTGATTTATCACTTAGAGTTTCTGACTATTACACCAGCCACACATAGAAAGAGGGAGAGAGAGGTTAAAAAACGTGATTATATAGAATAAAGATAGAAAAAGAGTAAACACAACCGGGGGAGAAATAAATATTAAAATATTTGAGGAATGTGGCTAAAATTATTGTTTAGGACGTGAAAGAGAGACGAATGAAATGAGAGAGAAGTGAGAGGGGGAGCAATTAAAGGCGACCGAGAGAGGGTAAAAATGGAAAGAGAGTAAACGCGATGGGGTGAGAAAGAAAATAGGAGATTAATAAGACTACAGGTGCGGTTGATACGTGGAAGAAAAACGAATAAAATGGATTGAAAGATTAAACGTGACTGAAAGAGAATAAAGGGGGGAAAGAAAAATCACAATGGTACACGTGAGAGAGGGGGAGAAAGAGAAATTTTAAATAGATTTAAGGAATAAAACTGAGGTGGTCGTCTGGGACAACGAAAAGAGTGACGGATAAATTGGCGAAGAACGAGAAAGAGAGAGAGTAAAAGCAACAGAGAGAGAGAGAGAGAGAGAGAGAGAGAGAGAGAAAGCGTATAGATGGAAAGATAGTAAGCACAACAGGAAAAGAGGGAGATTTTTTTAAAGGTTGTTAAAGTTTTGAGAAGAATGAGAAAGAAGGGTGGAAAAACTCTTTTTTATGGCAAAATTTTAAACAAAACTTTAAAAAGAAAATAACGTCAGTGTTACATAAAAAGAACAGGAAAAACTGAAAAAAAATAATAGTAAAACAGAAATAAAAAAAAAAACATATCGAAGAAAAAGACGAATGATCATTTGTAAAACCAAAGATCCATAAAATCCTCGAAAAGTGATCGGTCTGCAAGCCTGAACACATTCAGATCAAGAAAGACGAACGGGTTTATCCGAAAGGTTTTCTCAAATCTCATCAATCAGATACTGTTCCCTGACATTTAAGCAGTTAACGATCGTGACCACTTTTCAAATATCAAAAGTCAATTGAAAGAAGGTTCCTCGGTTAGAGATCGACATGCACTCTGCTGTGGTTACCATTTTTGCATTTTACTTCAATGTACTGTTGTTCTTTTCCCAAAAGCAAGAATCCAAGAATCGCTAGAAGATGCCATTCAATGTAGAGTTTGATCGACGCAGCAGAAAACGACCATTATTAACTTTTACAAAATTCTTACTTGGGTATAACGATGAAATTCGATTTTGTCCAGAGATCAAATTTTGAATTCTTCTTCGTCCTTTTTTTTTGATTCCATATTAATCTAGGCTTTATTTTATGCTCTTCAAGGACGGGCAGTGTTAACCAGTTTATTTGGCGCTATATATATTAGTTATATATTAAAAAAAAGTTTCCGCTGTTTTATTCCAAAAACGTCAATACTTTTTCTTTATTAATACTTCGGCCTTCACTTCCGTTATTGTCATGGGTCCTTACCTAAAACTACAGAATTAAATCTTCCTAACACTATGTATACTACGCCTCAAGAGAGAGGGACGAATCGAACCGAGCTTCACGGCTTGACGGTCGAACTCTCTGCCTCTGAGGCCGAAGGGCAGAGTCTCGTTCGGGGAGGTTGACCAACCCGATCCCGTTTATACGGGTTCTACGGGCATTTTTTGGCCGAGCCTACGGGCTCGGGAAACCCAAGTTAAACTCGGCCTTGTGCCACATGCAACCCTCGTGTGTGTGTGTGGGGGGGTAGATACCGAATCGAGCCGAGCTTCTCGGCTTGACGGTCGAACTCTCTGCCTCTGAGCGGAAAGGAACCCGAACGAGGCTCCGCCGAAGGGGAAAGTCTCGTTCGGGGAGGTTGACCAACCCGATCCCGTTCATACGCGTTCTACGGGCATTTTTTGGCCGAGCCTACGGTCTCGGGAAAACCACGTTAAACTCGGCCTTGTGCCACATGCAACACTCGTGGGGGGTAGATACCGAATCGAATCGAGCCGATAGTAGTTCACTCCAAACCAGACTGACAGTCATACTAACACCTTCCACATCTTGTATTATTATTTCGTGTAATATACCTTCGTTATTTCTACTCTTGTGTTCGTGTTGTTCTTCCTTGGTCCTAACCTGGACCATAACAGTTATCAATCCATCTGAATCTCGCTTTCGGGCACTTCGACGTTGTGCAATGGTTAACGAGCTTGTGTGTTCGATTCTCTCTGGTTGCTCAATACTTCCGGCCTTGTTCAACATCTAATCTACACTTAGATAATTGCCACTGGCATATCGACGTGGTGTCATATTTAGCAAGCTTGTCTCGCTTGAAAATTTATAAATAATTAATGACTTCGATCCTCACTGGGTGAGTACCTCAAAAACTTTTTTAACTGTTTTGTCACGAGTACATAGTTAATAGGTCTTCCAATAAAGAGTATTGAACGCTTTCTTTCTTTCTTTCTTTCTTTCTTTCTTTCTTTCTTTCTTTCTTTGTTATCTTCTTTCTTTCTTCACAATACTGATCGATGGACTGATTTTCAATGTCTTATGAACTCTTTACTGGTTATTTAAAGGCCGAAAATATTTTTAGAGTGTAATATTTTCTTTTTTGATATAATCGTTTAATGATACAAGTCTTACTAATTACCCGATAGTTTAGTGAAGAAAAGATTAATTAATACCTTTCCCACGGGTATGTGCGCTGAAATTGAAATTCATTAATTTAAATATATTATTATCTCCCTTAATATTGAATTAATATTAATTTTTTTATTAAAAAATATTCTTCCCTAAATTTCTGCTTCGATTTAACTGAGGTGAATATTTTATATAAATCAGGTCAGTCTTCATTATTTATCTCCTCTTACTATTCCCCATGTCTAGACATTACTACCCTCTCTAAACCTTCTTCTTTCTCCTTCTCTTACATTTCCTATCTTGTTCTTTAACGAATTATTTTACTCTTTCTTTCTTTTTTCGATCTTTGTTTCTTTATTTTTTTCTTTTTGTGCTTCTGCCTGGTTTTTAAATTTGTTTTTAAGCCAGCTTCATTTTATTTTTTCTTATTAATATTAATATGATGGGTTTGAAATTAACAATTTCTAGCCATTGCCCATTATAACCACCCATATATCCAAGCTTACAGCACCTGGTATTCTTAAATTTAGAATGTATTGACGATTATGCCACAAAGACTTCAATACTTCAAGTAACTCAAAAAGTATTCTTAAATGGGTGCCTATCTAGGTACTGACCTGGCTCGAAGTTACTTATTGTATAGGAAAAGTTGTTTTCTTCGCTAATTACCCTTCCAATTCACACAAGATTTGACTGATTTTGGAAATGCCCAATATATATATATATATATATATATATATATATATAAGGGGGGTCCTCGACTCACCTCGGAGATCCTACGGCGCGACGTAACCTCATTTTCGACGTAGGTCTGAACACAACTACAGAAGCACCTACGAGTCTGTCTTATGCTTGGGACTCACAATGAAAATCAATAAGTTTCCAAAAAAAGCGACACAAACGCGATATAGGGAATATAGCACAATCCAATATGGCGTAGAGTCGGTGAAGAAACAACGCCGTCTTCCTCATATAGCGCGGCTTGACGACGTATTATATTATGGGAGATGTCGTCGTTACCATGAAAGGCCGTACGTTGGGTCCGTTGTAACACGAGAACTTTCTGTATATATATATATATATATATATATATATAGCGACTTTTATATATATATATTTATTAGTACGGGAGTCGTCGATTTACGTCGGAGATCCATTCCTACGGCACGACGTACCCTGATTTTTGACCAAAGTCACCTACATAAACAGACACGAGTCTGCCTTACATTTGACAGCCATAAAGAAAGGCAAAAAACAACCCCCACCCACGCAAACGACACAAACGTGAGATACCGAATATAGTACAATGCAATATGTCGTAGAACCGGTGAAGAAACAACGCCGTCTTCCTCATATAGCGCGGCGTGACGACGTATTATATTATGGGAGTTGGCTTTGTAACCATCAAACGCCATACGTTGGGTCCGACGTAACCCGAGAACCTTCTGTATATATATATATATATATATATATATATAGCGACTTTTTTTATATTTATTAGTACGGGGGTCCTCGATTTACGTCGGAGATTCCTTCCTACGGCACGACGTAACCTATATTTTTGACGTATGTCGAAAGTCACCTACATAAACGGACACGAGCCTGCCTTACAATTGGGGGCCATAAAGAAAGGCAAAAAGCAAACTCCCCTCCCACTCAAACGACACAAACGGGATATAACAAATGTAGCACAATCCAATATGGCGTACAGCCGATGAAGAAACAAAGCCGTCTTTCTCATATCGCCCCGCGTGAGGCGTATTATACGATGAAAGATGGCGGCGTAACCAGAAACGTTGTTTTATCGATGTAAAATATATGATTTTTTTTTTATCTAATTCCTCAGTGTAAAATGACATGATGATATTTCTGACTTAGGTTTCTGGTCGGGACCCAGAAAGAAATGTGTACACACCAGAAATCAAAGGAAATAAAATAATAATAATAATAATAATAATAATAATAATAATAAGTACAGCCCACACTTTATCTATGTAATTCTTTTTTTTGTTTTTTGTCAGTGGAAAGTGTCATGATGCCATTTCTAACCTTAGGTCCCTGGGCGGGGCCCGGAAAGAAATGTGTAAACGCCAGAAATCAAAGAAAATAAAAATAATAATAATAATGACATAGTTTCGTCTAAGAAATTCGAGAAACTTAAGACTATTATGTTTAGTATTAGTATTATCATGAATTAATTTGAATTATTTCAAGTATTAAAAACTTTGTGGCATAATCATCGAGACATTGAGAAATTTTATTGTAGCTAAGGAAAAATAAGAGATAAAATCTCGTTTAAATCTTGATGTTTATCTCAGATCAGTATTTTTTTTTTTCATTCGAGAATGTAAAATTATTCAAAAGTAAACATGAAAGCAAAATATCTTAGACACACGAAAGGAAGACATATATATAAAAAAGAAGATATTATATTTTTAAAAATATCACAAGCAACTTCCCTTGCTTCTTTAAAGCGTTTCTTTATAATCGAAATCTTTCGATTATGAAAATTCAAAAGTATTGTCTACACTCTTAGAATATCACATATGGTTGCTTCTTTAAAACGCTTAAATTTTGCTCTTTCTTCAAAGCCCAATTCTCTGGTTTGTTTGGTTTGGTTGGTTTACGGCATATCAACCTCAATGGGTTATTTAATGCCGAAAACATTTTTAGGATAGATTCGTATGGATAGAATATGTATTCTTTGGTTTAGATTGGTTTGGTTTATTTGGTTTTACGGCATATCAACCTCAATGGGTTATTTAATGCCGAAAACATTTTTAGGATAGATTCTTATGATTAGAATATGTATTCATTGTTTTAGATTGGTTTGGTTTGTTTTGTTTTACGGCATATCAACCTCAATGAGTTATTTAATGCCGAAAACATTTTTAGGATACATTCGTATGATTAGAATATGCATTCTCTGGTTTAGATTGGTTCATTTTATTTTGTTTTACGGCATATCAACCTCAATGGGTTACATAATGCCGACAACATTTTTAGGATAGATTCGTATAAATACAATATGTATTCTTTGGTTTAGATTGGTTTATTTTGTTTTACGGCATATCAACCTCAATGGGTTATTTAATGCCGACAACATTTTTAGGATAGATTCTTATGATTAGAATATGTATTCATTGTTTTAGATTGGATGGTTTATTTTGTTTTACGGCATATCAACCTCAATGGGTTATTTAATGCCGACAACATTTTTAGGATAGATTCTTATGATTAGAATATGTATTCATTGTTTTAGATTGGATGGTTTATTTTGTTTTACGGCATATCAACCTCAATGGGTTATTTAATGCCGACAACATTTTTTAGGATAGATTCTTATGATTAGAATATGTATTCATTGTTTTAGATTGATGGTTTATTTTGTTTTACGGCATATCAACCTCAATGGGTTATTTAATGCCGACAACATTTTTAGGATAGATTCTTATGATTAGAATATGTATTCATTGTTTTAGATTGGATGGTTTATTTTGTTTTACGGCATATCAACCTCAATGGGTTATTTAATGCCGACAACATTTTTAGGATAGATTCTTATGATTAGAATATGTATTCATTGTTTTAGATTGGATGGTTTATTTTGTTTTACGGCATATCAACCTCAATGGGTTATTTAATGCCGACAACATTTTTAGGATAGATTCTTATGATTAGAATATGTATTCATTGTTTTAGATTGGATGGTTTATTTTGTTTTACGGCATATCAACCTCAATGGGTTATTTAATGCCGACAACATTTTTAGGATAGATTCTTATGATTAGAATATGTATTCATTGTTTTAGATTGGATGGTTTATTTGGTTTTACGGCATATCAACCTCAATGGGTTATTTAATGCCGACAACATTTTTAGGATAGATTCTTATGATTAGAATATGTATTCATTGTTTTAGATTGGATGGTTTATTTTGTTTTACGGCATATCAACCTCAATGGGTTATTTAATGCCGACAACATTTTTAGGATAGATTCTTATGATTAGAATATGTATTCATTGTTTTAGATTGATGGTTTATTTTGTTTTACGGCATATCAACCTCAATGGGTTATTTAATGCCGACAACATTTTTTAGGATAGATTCTTATGATTAGAATATGTATTCATTGTTTTAGATTGGATGGTTTATTTTGTTTTACGGCATATCAACCTCAATGGGTTATTTAATGCCGACAACATTTTTAGGATAGATTCTTATGATTAGAATATGTATTCATTGTTTTAGATTGGATGGTTTATTTTGTTTTACGGCATATCAACCTCAATGGGTTATTTAATGCCGACAACATTTTTAGGATAGATTCGTATGAATAGAATATGTATTCTTTGGTTTAGATTGGTTTGGTTTGGTTTGTTTTACGGCATATCAAATCAATGGGCTATTTAATGCCGAAAACATTTTTAGGATAGATTCGTATAAATACAATATGTATTCTTTTGTTAAGATTGGTTTGGTTTATTTTGTTTTACGGCATATCAACCTCAATGGGTTATTTAATGCCGACAACATTTTTATTGTTGGTAATATTTCTTTTCAAGAATCTATTTCTGGTAACATTTTTTCCTTCAAAAAGTATCTATTTCTGGTAATATCTTTTTTTCTTCAAAAATCTGTTTCTGTTAATAATTTTCCTTCAAATATGTATATCTGGTAATGTCTGTTTTTGCAAAAAGATTTATAGTTGATAATATATATATATATTTTTTAAAAATGTATAACTGATAATGTATTTATTTTTCCAAAACATGTATAGTTGGTAATATTTCTTTTTGAAAATGTATTGCTGGTAATAATTTTTTACGAAAAAGGTTTTACTGATATTAAAACCTATTTTTACATGTTTCGGCACTGGTTTGTGGTGGGGTTAACTATTTGCCCATAACTGGGACCCGTACAGGTGCTACCACCCTGGGTCAGGCTGAACCTGGGGACACCTGCAATTAAGAGGTGGTTCCACGCTCCTCAAAACCTCCTGATTAGAGGCGTTGCTGTAGGACGTAGTTTATCGTATTACCCTGGACGTGGATGTAGTTTTTGTCATACCCAGGATGCAAAGCGCAATCATATGTTTCTTGAGGATTAATCTAAATCAAAACCGCGCATAATGACGATCAGGCCAAAATGTTTGTTTATTTGTTGTAGATTTGCATTGGAAGAATTTTCTTTAACGTTACTTCATTCGAAAAGATTGCTTGTAATCACATTCTTGCTAAAATAATGCCCAATGCAATCGTTGCACTGATTAACGATAACACCAGCGGATAAATGAATACTAAGAAATTTGATTCATTCATATTTAACATTAATGTTATTTAAATCCTGGCTTCCTCAATTATTCTTGCCTTATAACCACGCTTGCAAAATTTTATGTAGCTATGAGCTCATGAAATTCTGCATTCGGCGGTCTTGAGTATCTTCAGATCAAACCTGCGATATCTGTGTAATTACCCAATATCTCTTTGGTGTGTTTGATATATCTATCGATCTTAGCTTAAAAGTGTTTGCTGTCATATATATATATATATATATATATATATATATATATATATATATATATATATATATATATATATATATATATATGACAGCAATATATATATGACTCGTAGTAAGACAGTGTATGTATGGAGGGGGAATATGCGCACGCATATATACACGCATGCTGACAGAAACACACAAAAATAGAAACAGATCCAAGAACACATAGGGGTCAGTAAAACATTAAAAGATAAAATGCCGATAAGTAATTCATCATTTCGCTTGGACCAACCTTAATTGTTTTATGACCCTTCGCGCGGAACTCTTCATTGCCAATTCAAAAAAGAAATTCGGATCACTAACACAGAAAATGTCTCATATCGAGAATATTTAACATTGAAAAACAGAAAGAAAAAATAATTATTTTTAATATGTGGAAATCTCCGCTTTTACCTGAAGACGGTCACGAGACCAGAAACACGTGTAGTACAATTATGTAAAAAAAGCATAATATTTTTTCTAAATAAATCCACATTACAACCAAAAACGTGTGTGTGTAGTAACGACATTCCGCATTTTGCGGCTGGGAGTAGCCTCAGGTTAAACACTTACCTAGTTTCCGTTGGCCTGGTATTACACTGACTACAGACTCCATGATGGCGTGAAACAACATATGGGGTGACTTTTTATTTAGTGTGTCGAAACGTTGAGGCGTCCTGGGTATGACGATAAAATACATCCGGCAGCAAGGTTTTGAGAGCCGTGGAACCACTATTAATTTTCTGATGTTCCCAGATCCATCCTGACCAGGAGTGGTAGCCCCTGTTAGCGTCCCAGCTATGAGTAAATAGTTAAGACCTGTGGACAAAATACTATGAAAGTGTAGAAATATGTTTTATTACCATCAATACTGATGTAATGAATATGCATGCACCTCGGTTCCCCACCACAGTAATATGATTGGGTGGTGTCAGTCATAAATACAGACTGTAGAGGTACATGAGACGCCTATCGGCGACGCCTATTGCCTACCACTACGACGAGGACCAGTCCATTACGGTTAACTGCTAGATTGTCCTACTCAGTTACAGTAGTCCAAAACCATTTTGCAACTTCGAACAAATATATCCCTTTCCGGGACATATCACCAGCAATAACATTTTTTGTCGGCATTAAATAACCCATTAAGGTTATTATGCCGGAAAACAAAACAAATCTATCCTGACAAGGAAACATTTAGTCTGTTTCTTTTCTATTTCAGTGTTGTTTTAACAACCTGCATTTGAATAAATAATTTTCAAATGCAGTGTTTTATATATTGGATATGATATTGAATTTCAAGCGAAAGTAATATTAATGCGGAAAAATGTGATTCGGATGTTAAAATATATTATTTGCCGTTGCTTAGGAAGGGCATGTGGATAAGAGAAACTGACCAATGGGATTTGTGAAGAATAATCAAATGTCGTGTTGCTCCTTGCTTACACGTAGCCCAGTCTACATGTTTTCACCTCGGAACTGTCAACCACAAGTTAAACAAGAAGAAAAAAAAGAAGAAAATCTTAAAAAAAAATGTTTAGCATAACATATCATAATTGATCATAAAATATCAAATTTCAATAAACTAAAAAAGATCATGTGAATCGAATAAAATTAATTTTGGATATAAACTCTATAGCCCAATTAAAAACACGAAAGAAAAAAATATACTAAGCGAATAAATAAATCAAATATATAAATGAATACATATACATACGAATTTTCACACACACACACACAGATATATATATATATATATATATATATATATATATATATATATAATTTATTTATTATAATTTTATCATATAGACAAAATCATTTTACTTACTACGAAGATGAAAATTTCAGAGCATCTCACCCGTCGAAGAGCAGTTGAAATACACTGAAACCAAGTTGCATGTTTGTAGTGAGTAAAATGGTTTTGTCTATATCGCTCTACTATCGGTATCGAGCCCTTTTTTGGATTAATGCTGTGATATATATATATATAGCCAGCTTTCCCTGACGATCCTGTTATAAAATCACTACAAAAATACCCATTTTGTTTCAACACTCCCGGTGTCTTATCAAGTGATGATGTTGAATTATATACTTGGATATATATATATATATATATATATATATATATATATATATATATATATATATATATATATATATATATATATATATATATATATATATATATATATATATATATATATATATATATATATATATATATATATATATATATATATATATATATATATATATATATATATATATATATATATATATATATATATAACATTCTTCTTATTATAACCAACAAACATTTTATGTCCATTGATTTTAATGATCAACCAACTTCTCAGATAAGGGAAAATTTCGTCTGAAATTGTCCGAATTTACATTTTGGAAGAAGTATGATCTAACCTTTCGACTTTCTTAAGTCATCATCAGGGTAGATAATGACAAATGCTGAATGTTGCCACGTGTTTCTATGTGTGCGCGCGCTCGGGTGTGTGTGTGTGTGTGTGTGTGTGTGTGTGTTTAATATGTATTTACTTTTGAGAATGCGGTCTCTTAAATTATAATTGCTTTTATTTATATTTGGTTGTTTTTTCTTTTATAAATATTTCTTCGCGTGTCGTAAGTCAGTTTTTATTGTTTGATTTTACTAGTAATCTGATATGGATTGTGAGTAACTGTCCAATGTTACTATGATCCTTATGCTGCTTATTAATGTATTGGGTGATGGCACTCTGGTTCGATGCATCACAACCTTCACAGTATGTCTCATTTTTTGAGGTTTCTATTTATTGAATTAGCGCATTTCGTGCCGCTGTTGTCATGACTCCCACTATTTCCGTTGTAATTGTTGTTCAAGTGACATTCAAGACAAAATAATACAATGCTTTGTCGAATGCACCTGATACAGGATTAACCATTGAAAATCAAACAGCACAAAATTTAAAATATCGAAATTACTTTCTTCTTTTTCTCCATATATCGTTCTCCATTTAAGCTTTAATAAAATTGAAATATGATAGATTCATAATGGTTTTCTATTTGTTGTGTTTAGCCCATCATTCTGTCGGATTACGATCTATATTTCATCTGTAGTTGATATATAGATATATAACACTTATATAAGCTGTAAATGGAATACTTAAGTGTATAAAGGCAACAACTTGTCCTCAGATTTAGGCGCTAAATTCATTGCAAATAATCTAAGAACGATTGATCTTCTACACATCGTCATAGGATGCACCTCTTAGACGCGCTTAGGCCGCTCTTAAGCGAACCTCATTCCTTAATACTCTAGCTTGGCGGGCTCTAAGCTTTGGTGTTTTATTCTATGCGCCGTGGCTCTTCAGTGATCATGGCTCTTCAAACTTCCAGCCTTATGTTGCTTTTAAGAAATTTTGTCCTTGTTATTTCTTCTAATACCTGTTCCGCCGTCCATTTAATCAAGCTCACTAAGTAACTTATGAATTGTTTTTCTCTGTCTCTTTTGCCTTCAATCTGTCCTGTGAGTATCAGATTTTCCAAGCCATCTGTCCTCATTATTTTCACCTGTCTTTTCCTGATGTTAGGTATAAGTTTCCGTTTTGTTTCCATTTTCTCTAAAACATTGTCGATGCTCACATGTTCCGTCCAAGATATCTTCAAAATCCTCCTCTAGAACTACATTTCTATTGCATCAAGTCACTTCGTCATCTGTGAGGAGATTGTCAAGCATTAACTGACATATAATATATATTACATAACAATTCAATACACTTTTCTTTGTTTCTAACGATATTTCTACTTTTGGATATTATCTCTTGCTACCGAAATACGCCTTTGAATTTCAGTGACGAACTCTCCATTCTCTGTTAAATTACTTCACACATATTTAAATTGTAATCATTTTGGTATCTCCTGTTTATACTTTGCATGTTGTTATGTTCCTTTTACTAACAACCATGAAACCGTCTTTTTTTACCAACTGATTTGACTTTGTATTGACTGAAGAGTCATATAAAAAAAACTCGTAAAATATTTACTGAGTGTGCCTGATCTTTGTCTGACACATGGACTTATTTACGGAGGAAGAAATGACATTCGAACGCACGACCCAAATAAGGCGACATAACTGGTGTTGATAAAACAGGCATTTTATTAATCCTCTGCAACAAACGCACACTAACAGCAATTGCGTGTTTTTGAGTCTTACTCGTGGCCTTGTGTCACATCTAAACTAGGATTAGTAAATCGCCATTGGGAGGTTTCATAATTGAAAAATGTAGGTAAATCGAAAATTCGGTTCGAGACTTGCATCAAGGGAATAGCACATATATGCAAGTACGTACACTGACGTATCGGGGAGGTTGATCCCGTGTATATAAAATCTTTTCTCCTTGTTTGATTTGCAACTTCAAACACCCGGGTATTTTTCTTATCTTATTTCTTAGACGTAAAAAGGTTTAATTTATCAACAGAAAAATTCAATTTCCAGATAAAAAAGTAAAATCTTCAAACTATTTTAGTTGAAGAATATTAACATTTTTCCTTCCTTCTTCCTATTTATTATATACATCACACACACACACACATACACACACACACACACACACACACATACATATATATATATATATTGTTGCGGTTGCTGTTATTGCGTTGTCAAAAATCGGGAAAATTCATGAGTTCTGGGGAAATATATTCACGACAAAATATACGCTTCAGCTTAATTAAATATTTCAGCCAAATTGAATTATATTTTGTCTGCATTTACCCAGATAATACTTTCTTTGATTGAAATCTATCTATCTATCTATCTATCTATCTATCTATCTATCTATCTATCTATCTATCTCATTCAAATCATTATCTATTTATGTATCTATCTATCTCATTTAAGTCATTATCTATCTATCTATCTATCTATCTATCTATCTATCTATCTCATTCAAGTCATTATCTATCTAGCGATCTACCTGTCGCATTCTGTTCATTATCTATCTATCTATCTATCTATCTATCTATCTATCTCATTCAAATCATTATCTATTTATGTATCTATCTATCTCATTTAAGTCATTATCTATCTATCTATCTATCTATCTATCTATCTATCTATCTATCTATCTCATTCAAGTCATTATCTATCTAGCGATCTACCTGTCGCATTCTGTTCATTATCTATCTATCTATCTATCTATCTATCTATCTATCTATCTCATTCAAATCATTATCTATTTATGTATCTATCTATCTCATTTAAGTCATTATCTATCTATCTATCTATCTATCTATCTATCTATCTATCTATCTATCTATCTCATTCAAGTCATTATCTATCTAGCGATCTACCTGTCGCATTCTGTTCATTATCTATCTATCTATCTATCTATCTATCTATCTATCTCATTCAAATCATTATCTATTTATGTATCTATCTATCTCATTTAAGTCATTATCTATCTATCTATCTATCTATCTATCTCTCTATCTATCTCATTCAAGTCATTATCTATCTAGCGATCTACCTGTCGCATTCTGTTCATTATCTATCTATCTATCTATCTATCTCATTCAAATCATTATCTATTTATGTATCTATCTATCTCATTTAAGTCATTATCT
>CAHIKZ030005219.1:542500-682500 GCA_903632075.3 Acanthosepion pharaonis
TTATGCCATGTTGAAATGCCCCGAAAAAGGAGAAGAAAATAGAAAACATCAGTGTTTGACAATTTTCAACAATATTTTGACAGTATGTGTCTTTTTTTTTCATTTTATTTTAAAAAATGTATACAAGCATAATAATATAAAAAATCTACATTTTTTTTTCATGGCAACTGCTCTGACGAGCTGCTTTCACTGGTACCGCAACTGCATGAATTTAAGCTTGCTACTAGGTTGGCATTTAGGTCCCACCCTTTCACTGTCGAAGCAGTTAAATGTAACCACCTCTTCTACACTAGCAGCTTCTTTTCTCACACTTCCCGTCAGTGGAACTTCCTTCCTCTTACTTGCTTCCCTGATAGCTATAATCTTCAAATATTCAAATGTAATGTCAATCAAAATCTTCTGATGCCGTGATTCTGATCTACGTCCTTTTCTATATCCTTTCCTCAAACACCCTTCTTTACTCCTGCCCTCACTTTCTGTAACCACTTTAATGGCACTCACGCCTTGCTTGGGGCGATATGCTTAAAAAAGTTTTTGTACAAACGTCGCTTGTCTTGAGAAAAAACGGCTGTACTGGTAACCAACGTGTCAAAACGAATGAAACCTGGCTAGCGTGAATGGCATGAAGCTAAAATATGCGTAATATGATGGTGATTTATACGAAGCTGTTTGATTAATTCCTCTTAATAACTAATCAGCTAACGGAAAATTGCAAGATGAGAAAATTAACCATCATTATGTTTTCTATTTCTTCCATATCCAGTAACCTCTTGTGCTCTAGCGGCTTTACTGGCTTGCTTGGGGTGAATCTCTCTTCTCATTCTGTTTATTTCCACGGGGGGGGGTAGTTTGCATACGTAACTATCTCTATATGTTTTAAGGGTCGCAAAGTCGGTGGTTACTGGATATTTTTTTCAGAATTGCACGTTAAGATATTCGTCGAATTTAAACAATTTTATGCATGCAGAAGTTTTCCCTCCCTGTCACTGCCCATATATCGTGAAGTTTTTTTTCGAATCTGTTCTTTTTTTTAAATACATTTCACCGCAAGCAAGGTAGGAAAGCCACTAGGACAAAAGAGGTTACTGCATATGGAAGAAATAGAAAACATAATCATTACTAAGAAGTAAGAGCGAAAGAAGGATAAGCAAAAGAAGAATAGAAAGCGATTGATATTGCATTTAGATTATCGATGATTAAATTTCGAGTTCCAGCTTCGAGAAATGCAAGAAACTTACCCGGACTCCCCTGGATATATGGTAGGAATTCCGAAAAACTGGGACAGAAGGGTAGAAATGGATAACAACACAAAGAAAACAACCTCGGTCTGCCTACCCTATGTGAAGTGATCATCGAATTAAAATACAAAAGATCTGTGTTTCATATAACTTTACGACGCCCTTCAAAAAGTGGTACAACATTTCGCAGACCTCTCTTCCAAGTAAGAGCCGTCACGCACAGTGGAGAACACGACTAAGAACTGTGTGTACGCCGTCCCGTGCAGCTGTGGTAAGAAATATAAAGGAGAAACAAGCCGTCCCCTTAATTTCCACGGAAGTAACTCATCGCTTTTTCCCTTCGGGTTCCGTCTATAAAGATTAAGGACTACTTAGCTTTTTTCTTCAATACACTTAATTCGCGGAACGTACTCCCGAGAGGATACTTCGCTGGTCGTTACACTCTTAACGTCTTCAAATCCATTATTAATTACTAGACTGCAAGTACATCGTAAAGCCGTAACACGAGGGAAATAGAAAAATCAGTCGTAGCTGACAACGTATGGAGTGAAAAGGGAGGTAACCGCCCTGTGGGAGGAGGTTGAAATAATAATTTTTCATTGGAAAATACGAAAAGTTAAGGAATCAGCGCATATGCTAGGCCACAAAAATCTCCTGGGCCGACCAAGCATAGAAATGAATACAATATAGGTACCAGTAATACGGGGTGCTGGAGAAAAGCAATAACAACAAAAATTGCAATATGAGCTCTGGTAAGAAATGATTATGAGACATTAATTTCATAGGTCCCCAAAATTCATAGACAGATATCCAATGGATAAACGCGTTGTGAGTTCTGAGTTCAATACCTGGCTACTTCGCTGACGACCAGAAACATGGAGAGTTGAGTTAAAGAGAGATAAATGAGACATCCAGAAGAGGCATGGCACGTGGAAATAGCATAAACATTAAGCGCTACAAAGGAGAGGACATGTCATATAGCAGGAGTGGAAGAATGGGTAAATATCAGCCTGTTTTAACTACGGATGGAGTAGGGCGTAATTTCTACGGCGCTACGTCATTCCGTTCTTGTCGGGTTGAGAAATCTTCAGCACCAGCTACGTGCTTATATCCATAAAACGGGTTACAAAATTACTGGAGATTGGACAATAACTATCACTTTATCTCAAGCAATGTTTGTCAGAAACATCAATTAAACGTTATTGTTCTAAGTGAAAGAAAGCTCCATTTGGTATTTCTCCAAATAATTGGGGCGGAGCCGGTGTAGGATGGTTGTGATGGGCGCTGGGCTAATCGCTTTTCATCTTTGTTTATATTTTAAAAAAAAAAAAAAAGGCTTTAAATTATCAGTGAATATCGCGCCAAGGGAAATCAAGAAAGCCAAAACGGGAAAATGCATATTTCATTTGAAAAGCGGTTTGTTTCATTCATTTGGACAATTGTCTTAACCAATTCCGCCATATTTTTTAATGGATTTCTTTTCTTTTTTCTTTTTCTTTCCTTGAATTAATTTTTTACGAAAAACTCAATTATGTACTTTTGATATACAAGTTTTTTTTTTTATTGATTGAGGGGTGCCTCATTTGTATCGAATTGATTACCTTATTTCATTTATTTGAAGGTTCTGTCTTGATTTGTTTTGTTTTTTTTTTTCATTCAGTGCCTAGCGTGGGTGGGAGAGTTTGTCTCATTTGTATTCGATGGAAACGCAGATTTTCCATTTAAACAAATCACTTAGCATACTTATTCTTCTAGAATAACACACCAATTTAAATAGCACAAAATAGAAACGGACCGGCAATAGACATGGATGCATGGTGTGCGAAGGGATGAGTGAATGGATGGATGATTGCATTTGTTTAAGCTTGTTTATTTTCAGCTAATTATCTATCAATATCAGTCTATTCATTCGTTCTTTCTTCATATTCTATCAATCTCTGATCATATCTATCTATCTGTCTATCTATCTCGGTTCATATCTATCTATCTATCTATCTATCTATCTATCTCAGTCTGTTAATATCTATCTATCTATCTATCTCTATTCATATCTACCTCTGCTCATATATATATATATATCTATCTATCTCTGTTCATATCTATCTCTGTTCATATCTATCTCAATTCATATCTATCTATCTATCTATCTATCTATCTATCTATCTATCTATCTATCTATCTATCTATCTCTGTTCATATCTATCTATCTATCTATCTATCTATCTATCTATCTATCTATCTATCTGTCTCAGTCTGTTTATATCTATCTATCTATCTATCTATCTCTATTCATATCTACCTCTGCTCATATATATATATATCTATCTATCTCTGTTCATATCTATCTCTGTTCATATCTATCTCAATTCATATCTATCTATCTATCTATCTATCTATCTATCTATCTATCTATCTATCTCTGTTCATATCTATCTATCTATCTATCTATCTATCTATCTATCTATCTGTCTCAGTCTGTTTATATCTATCTATCTATCTATCTCTATTCATATCTACCTCTGCTCATATATATATATATCTATCTATCTCTGTTCATATCTATCTCTGTTCATATCTATCTCAATTCATATCTATCTATCTATCTATCTATCTATCTATCTATCTATCTATCTATCTCTGTTCATATCTATCTATCTATCTATTTATCTATCTATCTATCTATCTATCTATCTATCTATCTATGTTCATATCTATCTATCTATGTACATATTTATCTATATATCTCTTTCGGTACTTTTCTATTTATTTATCTATCTATCCCTCTATTTCTGTACATATCTATCTATTGACCTAACTAGCTAGCTATATGTCTATTTCTGTAAATACCTATCTATTTCTTCATCTATCTATCTATATTCATGTATCTATTAATCTATTTCTGTACTTTTTCTATTTATATATCAATCTATTTCTGTACTTATCTATCTATGCTTGTTGTGACCAAGTAAATGGTTAAGTAATAACAAAAATTAGGTTGGCAGATATATCGTATATTAAACAGTAAGTACACCAGAAGAGTATTACACGACTAGTAAGAGTGTATCGAATAAACTAGCGCTCAATCTATTCACTGTTCCCTGAAGTCTTCTATCCTACTAATCTATTAGTAGGCGGAAGAATCTAACATAGACTCTTTAGAGGGAGGACACCACAAGATTATCTATGCGAACGTAGCCGGTGAAAAGATTAGCAATAATAAGGAAAGGATTAGCAAGGATTTAGCTAGATTATTTACGACAGATTAGGCTGTTTTATGCTCACTAGGTTCCCATACTTTCGATTGTGTGCCACATCTCACTAGGATTAGTAAGTCACTATCTGTGTATAGACACACAGACTGAAGCAGGCGCGCACACACGCAGACACACACAGATATAGTTAGCAATCTAGCTAGATTAATTTTGATTGAGTAGTGAGTTCAACCCTCATCAGTACTCCTTATTTAAATAATTTGGGCTGTACCCTTCTTCTTTAGTAAGCTAGATAACTATCTAGATATATATGTACTTCTGTTCATATCTGTCTGTCTTTGTGCATAGATGCACACTCTTACGAATCCGCACATGCTCAACACAAACACACATACACACATACACGCACACACAATCTCTCTCACACACATATACATACATATATATATATATATATATATATATACATACATATATATATATATATATATATATATATATATATATATATATATATATATATATATATATATATATATATAGCAAAGTAATGAAGGCTTTGGTTTGGTAATCCGTATGGATAATCCCAAGGAGGATGTGATCCAGAGAGTTCAATGTAAAACCAGAGCAAATATTAATTAAATAATTAAGAAATAGATAAACTTAAGTTTTCATGACTATAATTTATTTCCCCAGAAAAAAACAAAAAAAAAAAACATTTTTTCCTGGTTCATCAGGTTGCATCTCTGACCTGAATAACCGGGAAAAATATATTTTCTTGGGAAATAAATTATAGCCATGGAAACTTAAGGTTATCTATTTCTTAATCATTTATTTAATCACACACACACACACACACACACACACACACACACACACAGATATATATATATATATATATATATATATATATATATATATATATATATATATATTTGAGTTTGGTGATTGTATTCAGTATGTGCGCATTAATTGAGTGTGCAACTTTACATCTATAGATAGACAGATAAAATGTGTATGATTTTAGTTACCCTGCAATTTAGATAAGTCAGTCTCGTTACGCTGACTTCTTAGCTGGAGATCTACCTCTTTTTCTTTCTCTGTATGTATAGATAAACACACACGTACTCTCTTACTCTCTCACCCACACACATTTTTTTTTAGCTACTTACCTATCAGTTTCAGTCTTTTATTTTTTTTGTACAGAAACCAAATTATCTAAATAGCTAGGCAACGAAATATACATCTATCTGTTCATCATCTCTTAGATAGATAGATAGATAGATAGATAGATAGATAGATAGATAGATAGATGTGTATAGACTAAGATAGATAGATAGATAGATAGATAGATAGATAGATAGATAGATAGATAAATGTGTATAGACTAAGATAGATAGATAGATAGATAGATAGATAGATAGATAGATAGATAGCTTGCTAAGGAGAAAGCGTGCGGAGACTAAATTAGCTAAATAGCTAGGTAACCAAACATGCATATATCTTTTCTTCATCTGTTAACTAGATAGATAGATAGATAGATAGATAGATAGATAGATAGATGTCAATTTGAACAGACTGTGAAGATAGATAGATAGATAGATAGATAGATAGATAGATAGATAGATAGATATGTTGCTAAGGAGAACGCGTACGGAGACTAGATTAGCCAAATAGCTAGGTAACCAAATATGCATATACATTTTCTTCATCTGTTAACTAGATAGATAGATAGATAGATAGATAGATAGATAGATAGATAGATGAGAGTAAATATGGATAGACATTTTTAGATAGATAGATAGATAGATAGATAGATAGATAGATAGATAGATAGATAGATGAGAGTAAACATAGATAGATAGATAGATAGATAGATAGATAGATAGATAGATATGTTGCTAAGGAGAAAGCGTGCGCAGACTAAATAAGCTAAATAGCTAGATAACCAAATATGCATATATCTTTTCTTCATCTGTTAAGTTGATAGATAGATAGATAAATAGATAGATAGATAGAATGAAAGAGACACAATGAAAGAGATAGATAGATAGATAGATAATATTGCTAAGCCGAAAGCGTACAGCGACTAAATTTTGTAAATAGCTCGGTACCCAAATATGCATATATTTAAAAAATGAAGAAATATTCTATGAATTGGTGAAATTCTTTTCACTCCTGCCGAAGGAATTCAACTGTAATGGGAATGGTACTCTAGGCCGTTTCCTTTTAAAGAAATATTCGGCATTCTTTGACCCAGAAGCGAGTGCTCATATCGATTTAAATTTAGAGATCTTTTAATTACAACTATTTTCTGGAAAAATAGGTTTCTAAAGACCAATATTTGTTATCGCAGTTTCCAGTATTGATGAATGTTTTTTTTTCCCTATCTCTTTTTCCTAATAAGCACTTTCTTTGAAAATATATACTCACCTTTCAACGCTTTAAATTTTCGTATTGTTACGTGTTTAATTAGGCATTATCGATTTATGTCATATTGGGTGATTCTTGTCCTTCGACCTTACTTACGTACGCGTATGGGTACCTCACATTTAATCGAGCTTTTTTCTTATCTCACCCGCTTTGTTAGGTGATTAAATGCGGTATCAAAGTGCTGTATATGTTCACCTCCTCTTGTTTGTGTTTCAGCGACAGTTTACGGCTATTCTTGCCTAATCTCCACTATGCAGGTTTGACAGATTTCAATAGCGTTTATGTAGCCTTGTAAGATAATGAATTATTTTTTATCCTGAAACCATTATCTCGCTGATGGAATGTTTCTAGCCTCTCACTACTCTATCTCAATTACTACTGCAAATGTTTTAACGGGTTAGACCCGCCAGCTCAGATTTTCACAGCTAGGACCTGCCACGCCATTTCCACGGAAGTAACTGATCGCTTTTTCCCTTCGGGTTCCTTTGATAAAAACTAAGGACTACTTAACTTTTTCTTCAATACTCTTAATTCGCGGAACCCACTCCCGTGAGGATACTTATCTGACCACTCTTAACGTCTTCAAATCCATTATTAATCGATGTCTATCTCGCATATATTATAGGAGGCAAGTTGGGGTGGTGTATAGCGGCTCGGAATCAGAGAGCCGAGTTCGAATTCCAATCGGAATTGCATTCACTTACCAGCTAATACTCTTCGGAAATTGTATGAAAAATCTACTCCCACCAGCTATGGGTAAATAGCAGTACAGACTTTGTTCTATAACACTGGATGGCAACCGGTCTAGGAGAAGGAAAAACTCTGAATTCAAAACTGGGGGGCTGGGCTACGTCAGGCTATTTTGCCCAAGACACATCACTTTTCCATCGTTCACGGTATTAAAGAAATTCACATATCTTCATAATATGCAATTCCTCGTTCTCCCTGTCTTACAACAAGCTTACTCAGTAAATCTGTATCTTGAGTGGCTCTTATGACTTGTATTGGATGAATACTGTAAAACATCAAAGACGTATTTCATTTCACTCAAAAGAAGCGTTGCTTGAGGCCGACGCTAGCGTAGTATAAGTCAGGTAACTGGGCAGTGTTTCTCTTTGGTCCATATTTCTTTTCTTTTTATGTGCCATGTCCTTTCAGGACGTAGGCAATCATGGATCTCCACCCCCCTCTATTCCTTGAAGCTCTCAACAAGATCTTTCCCTGTACCAACTCCCGTAGACCAAGTTCTCTCATCCACCTGCTCAAGCTTGTCAGGTATGTCTCGCGCTGCTTTCCCTCGTCTCTCTTTCCCTCTATTCGACCCGTGAGTATCAGATTCTCCAGGCCCTCCTTCCTCGTTATATGTCCCAGAAACTACAGCTGCCTCTTCTTGGTAATAAGTATAAGCCTCATCCTTGTTTGCATCCTCTCTAAGACCTCATCATTGCTCATACGGTTGGTCCATGATATCCTTAGAATCCTTCTGTAGAACAACATCTCTGTCGCCTCGTGTCTCTTCTTCATCTTTGAGGAGACCGTCCAACATTCGCTGCCGTAAAGCAGGACTGATGTCAAGTAACATCTCAGTATTCTTTAGGTTGTTACCAAAGAAATCCTCCTGTCTCGCAATATTCTGCCCAGCTTTTGGAATGTGTACGGTTCATGATATCCTTATCATCCTTCTGTAGAACCACATCTCTGTCGCCTCGAGTCTCTTTTTCATCTTTGAGGAAATCGTCCAACATTCGTTGCCGTAAAGAAGGAGAGATGTCACCTAACAGCTCAGTTTTTTTTTCTTTGTTAACAAAGAAAACTTCTTGTTTCGCAATACTCCACACAGCTTTTGGAATGTGTTCTTGGCAATCTCAATATGTTCAGTCCATGATATCCCCAGCATCCTTCTGTAGAACCACATCTCCGTCGCCTCGAGTCTCTTCTTCATCTCTGGGGAAATCGTCCAACATTCGCTGCCGTAAAGGAGGACACATGTCACGTAACAGCTGAATATTTTTTTTATTTCCCAAAGAAATTTTCCTGTCTACCAACACTCTGCCCAACTTTTGGAATGCGTCCTTGGTCAATCCCAATACGTCTACGGATCTCAGTGTCGCAGTTACCGTCCTTTAAGACAAGAATCTTATCAAGTAGGAAAACATTAGTACCACCCAATTTATCCACGGTATCATTTTACACCATCTCAGATATCCACTGTCAGTCATCCAAAATCAGCAATACATTTTTTTAAGCGCCATGTCCTTTCAGGACGTAGGCAATCATGGCTTTCCACCTCCTTCTGTCCTTTGCAGCTCCCAATAAGTTCCTTCCCTCTGCCACCTCCCTAGATCACGTTCTGTCATCCAGTTCCTTAAGGACGCTAGGTATATCATGTGTTGTTTTCCCTTGTCTCACTTTACCTCTATACGACCCGTGAGTATCGGATACTCCAGGTCTTCCTTCTTCATTATGTGTACCAGAAACTTCAGCTGCCTCTTCCTGGTGTTAAGTATAATTCTCCTCCTTGTTTGCATCCTCTCTAAGACCTCACCGTTGCTCACACACTCGCTCCAGCACTCTTCTGTAGAATCACATCTCCGTCGTCTCGAGTCTCTTCTTCATCTTTGAGGAAATCGTCCAACATACGCTACCGTAAAGCAGGACAGATATCACGTAACAGGTCCGTATTCTTTTCTTTGTCACCAAAGAAATCCTCCTGTCTCACAATACCCTGCCTAGTTTTTGGAATGTGTCTTTGGCCATCCCAATATCTCTACGGATCTCAGTGTCGCACTTACCCTCCTCTGTCAAGACGCTTCCCAGATATTTAATCTTCCGCGTCTGCTTGATTCTAGTGTTCCCGACCTGCAAATCGCATTTCGGGTTCATTACGTGTGCTAAAATGTTCTGTGACATCCTGTGTAAATACAAAGATGCCTAATTTAGTCTTACTTCTTTTTTTTATTTCACGCATGCGCTCTTCTTTTCCGTGACGAATTTTAGAAGACAAATCTGAAAACACGGTTTTGTAAATAGGATTCTGCAGGAGCAATCTCTTCCTTGAAAGCGCAAATATTTTCGAATTTTCTGCTTCCGCCGTAAATATTTTAAGCATAAAATCAAAAGGAAACGCTGGAAGGATAACCTAATGAAATCGAAAGAAAAGTCGCCATTTAACAGGCAGAGACTCAAACAGACATAAGCGTCTCTCAACAAAGAAGTTTGATGCGAAACGTAGATTATGAGAAATTTGGTTATCACGAAATTCAGTCGAGAAAAGTAAGATGAAAGCTAAATAAAAGAAACAGACAAAAATTCATATAACGAATGCAGATACGGAAGAGAGTGCTAACAAGAAAAATGGCATTGTGTTTCGGTCTTCCTTGAGCTATTTATTATTATTTTTTAGCTTACTTCCTTCTCTGTATCTCATTTGAAGAAAAGTCAGTTTCATTCTCAATCCAATTTATCACAGTTATCTCTGACGACATAAATACAAGAATCAGAGTTTTACGGCCATATCACTTTGAAACACCGATTCCCGTATGATCATCGTAGTTATGCATTGTTGAATCTGTTCAGTACGTAGATGGGTGACTGCTTGTGATTATCAGGTGCTGTAAACTTGGATGAGCGGATGGTGTAATGGATAATAGCTCGCAATTGTTAATCGGAGAACCGGGTTCTAATTCCAATTGGGTTTGACGCAAATACACTCAGGAAAGGCAGGAACCCACCTCTTCTCCTCCAAACTATATGTTAATTAGTAAGAGATATATTAAAAAAAAACATTATTATTTGAAAACATATTCTTACACTCAAAAATAAGGCTTTTCCCTCTTTATAAAAAAAAAAAAAAAACAAAACAAAAAAACTAATGAAAATTGTTATTATGATCATTTTCGGCGGTCAATCTGTGGTCGTTAACCGGAGAAAACTAACCATCAATTAAAGTTACACCACTATTAACCATGGGTATATCATACCCAATTTTGAAAATATCAAAAAAATATAAATCTTTATTTGAAATAGTTTACATGCAGGCACTTGAAACTTTGTACTTTGAGTTAACATTATGTGGGGAAAATTGTGAAAATGGCCTACCTCGGAAACGCCCACGAATCTGTGCGTCGTGCAAACTCCGGCTGCTCAACGGTTAAAAAGAAAAAGGGACAAAATGGCGGCGGCCATGTTTTATGCCAGGCGGTCTCGGACATTTAACGCAAAATCTCGTTGTCTCGTCATTCGCATGCAAATTTTGGTCGGTCCTCGGCTGTATAAAGCAGGCACGTTTTTGTTTCTGGGCGCTAGGTTTTTTTTTTTTTGCTTGTGAGAAGGTTGGACGTGAGACACTATTTTGTCGTTTACCCTCCTCGCGTTTCCTATCTGCTACTTTCAGTTGAGTCGTTGCTTTACAACAACACATTAGTAGAAACTGAAAAAACATTATTTAGGTAAGGAAATCAGGTATTGAAAATTGTAATTAAAAATAGGACAATTTGCCCTGGGTACTATATAATCATGGTTAGTGTCCTAGGCTTAAATCGATTAACACCACAGAAAAACAAAACCTCCGTGGTGAGGAAATGATTGCATATATTTTATACTCTTTGTAAGTAATATTTATTTCAAATCAGATTAAATTAACTTTGAATTTGCTAATTTTTCTCAAATAACGTTTCAGAAATATATATTTTATTTTTGCAAGTTTTCTATAACGCAAAATACGTTTTGTTTATAAATGTCTGAAAAAATGATTTTACTGAAGTCTATTCCAATCAATGTAATTTCTGTTTGAAACACAACAAAATATTTTCCCTACCGGATATAATAAATTTAATCCTTTGGCTTTCATTTAAAGCTAAACTGAAAGCTTCAGTAATGTTTTTTATTTTTTAAAAATCATTTTAAACTTTACGTATACCAAATTCGTGGCGATACCTAATTAGAAACATTATCTGTTACTTGGCTAATTTAGGTGAGTAAACTACATTGCGTTTTTAACATAAAAAAAAATGCGTTTGTCGATAGTAAAAATCATAGCTTCAACGCTGGGTTTAGTTTTGTGCAAGTATATTTATCCAGATTCCCAGAAAGCAACACCCTTGAAGCGTACGGAAAAATCCCAACCGATGTTTTAGGCAGATAGTCTGAAGCTATATCTTCATTAGAAATGACTATTATCTATAAGAAGACATAATTCTTGCTTGTCAACATAGGAGACAGTTCATTATATGAGATGCTTCATGGATGACAGAATCAAGCAGACAACAAGAACAAATGACGATTAAATGTAAGAATGGAATATTTTTCATTGAAAACGACAGAAAGATATCAAAAATACAATGTCACTCAATATATACTGTCTTCCTGATTACTCTTTTCTCTTTCTCCTCATTATTAATGTTTCTGTTCCTAACTCGTCCACTCCGTGTAATCCTTTGTGCCTTGCTTGGGGTGATACCTATTAAAACATATCGGAAGAATAAAAGAAAAGACTAAGTATTAAATGTAAGGAGACAATTTATGTTTGTCTGCAAAAGAGACAGTTCAAGATTTAAGCTATTTCTTATATGTCAAAATCTAGCAAGTACAGAAATGTGTAGTAACAGATGACGGAAAACAGGACTCAGAAATCGTAATGGGAAAAGAAGCACTTAATATAGACTTCCAGAAACTAAGGAAAGTATTAAGAGATAGAAAAATTCGTTAGATACAAGAATCTCTGAACTTCTGTAAACTATTTGATGATAGGATAGAGAACAAATATCGAATAAATCTATTGTTTTAATCACTTCACCCCAAGAAAGGCAATAAAGCCACTAAGATGCCAGCGGCTATTGAGTGTTAGAGAATATGAGAGAAACTACAACTTATTAAGGAGAGGACAATTAAAGAATAAGAATTAAGAAGACAGAAGATAACGACTACAAATAATAATAGGTGTTAACCACAAAATATGTACGGACTCATAACCTACTCACAATGTAGAATGGGCTTTGATCTTTCTTGCGGTTATGAAAACATTCTCCAAAATTGATTTAAGTTCGGAATACTATCAAATAGATAATGATGAAGACTTTAAAGAAGTTACAGAAATAAAGACGCCAATAGGCTAATTAAGAGGGAAAAGTGTTGTGGTAGGATCCACCTAATTTGCATAGTGGAGTAACGACCATATAAATATGGTTGGTACCGGGAAGAGAGGGAGGAATCAAGAGATTCAACCAGAGACTCTGCCCGACTGCGACTCAGTCAACACATTCTCCAGGAACGGTCTTACTAAGAATATACAAAAGACTATATGTAAATATTGTGTACACTTTCTTGTTTCAATACATTTTCTTCTAAGTACATTTTGTGTTGTATTATTATTCCATGCATTAGTCAAGTTTCAACAAAAAGATTGCAGTATGGAATTAAAATCAATTATGGGATTTTTCAAATGTCTATAGAACAAGTTATTGGTAGCAATATAAACATACAATATGCTACCAGGATCACATTTGTATTGGGGTTATTATCGACGAAAAATTAAAATGGAAACCCGTTGAATAAGTTAAAAAAAAATACTCGATTAACAATTAAATTAGAGAACAAATATGGAACATTTATAAATCTTTTTTTTTCCAATCATTTCACCCCAAAAAGGCAATAAAGCCACTAGGAGGCTATGAAGTGTGAAAGAATATGAGAGAACCAACTATTAAGGAAAGAGGACAATAAAAAGAAATAAGATAACGACTGAGATTGCATTTGAATTTTTGAAGCTCAAAGTTGACCGGAAGCCAGAAACCGGAAGAGGGAGAACTACGATTAAAAGAAACTGATGGCATAGAACTTAAAGTTACATTTAGACAATTCAATCGTAAATTCTTAAGATCTTGCCGCCAACCTAGTAATACGTTTAAATTTATAAATTCTAGGTACTATAAAGTAAAGTTTATCAAAACTATTACCATGAAAGTATTTATAGAAAAGACACAAGGAAGGTACATTACGGCGTTAAAGAAGGGACTGACGCCGAGATGTCAGGTCAGGACCGATAGCATTGAAGATTCTTCTTTGGATTTTTTTTCAAGAGTCTCTGCATATATAACAAGAGCACTAGACCAGATATAGCAGCAATATCAAAAGCAAGGACGAATAGTAATCTTATAAATCTAAAATGTTTCGCTTTTTGATTCAGTTATATTTATCCTCCAAATCATATTAGATTCATAAACGTTTCCTATTTGATCTTTATCCTAACATTCGGTTAGATTACAATTCAGACTGTTTCATCTATCTTGATGAGAGTAATTGATTGATGTTGTTAGCGGCTTAAAGACGCTTTGTGGCTTATTTAAAGCCGAACATATATCAGATTGTAAAATGTTTCCGACAGTACTCGATGTTCACAAGAGATCCTCCATCTAAGTTCTGCGGGCTGTTTAATTTCAGTGATCGAAGGAGAACAAGTGGGAGTTGAAAGGAAAATTTTTTGCGGTTTCTAAATAAATTTAATTTTCTTCAAAGCGCCATGGCCTTCAGAGAATGATTGACAATCGCATCAGAAATGAAGAAGATACTTCGAGAGTACTGTTCACTTTTTACATTATTCAGACTATTGTCCTCATCTTTGTCGCCATATTTATTACAACGTTTCGGCTGTTGTATGCTCCGGTCTTCTTCAGTATCTGTCTATATTTCTGAGATGAGGTATTACGTACACTATTTACATTATTCGGACTATTGTCTTCATCTTTGTGGCCATATTTATTACAACGTTTCAGCCTTTCAGTATCTGTCTGTGTTTCTGAGATGAAGTATTATGTACACTATTTACATTATTCGAAGTATTGTCTTCATCTTTGTCGCCATATTTATTACAACGTTTCGGCCGTTGTATGCTCCGGTCTTCTTCAGTATCTGTCTATATTTCTGAGATGATGTATTACGTACACTATTTACATTATTCGGACTATTGTACTCAACTTTGTCGCCATATTTATTACAACGTTTCGGCTGTTGTTCGTTTCGGCCTTCTTCAGTATCTGTCTATATTTCTGAGATGAGGTATTATGTACACTATTTACATTATTCGGACTATTGTCCTCATCTTTGTCGCCATATTTATTACAATGTTTCGGCCGTTGTTCGCTTCGGCCTTCTTCTGTATCTGTCTATATTTCTGAGATGAGGTATTATGTACACTATTTACATTATTCGGACTTTTATCCTCATCTTTTTCGGCATATTTATTACAATGTTTCGGCCGTTGTACGCTCCGGGCTTCTTCAGGTGGTTGGAATGTCGAACTGAACCCTTTAGTCCGCTCACTGGGGTAGACTGTTCTAGTTCCCCGTGCAATATTTTAATGGATATCGGTTATCAGGTATATAACTGATAACTGACAGCCATTAAACATGGCACGTTATATAATTGATAAGTGACATCCATTAAACATGGCACGTGGAACTAGAACAGTCTACCCCAGTGAGCGAAATAAAGGGTTCAGTTCGACATTCTAACTACATGAAGAAGGCCAGAGCGTACACCGGCCGAAACGTTGTGTTAAATATGGCAACAAATATGAGGACAATAGTCCGAATAATGTTAACAGTGTACATAAAACCTCATCTCAGAAATATAGAGAAACACTGTTTACTTTTACTGAATTCAGAATAATTATGAACACGTGACAATTTTAAAATTACTTGAAATTAATGTAGGTTATCATTATATGATGGAATATGAAATTCTTACGCACAAATGAATAGAAATATACACAGGCTTCATTCATTGATCGGCGATTTTTGTTGCTTTCATCTGGATAAATTCCTTGGAATAGCTTTAATCACAAAAGGTTTGCCGATATTTCAGATATGAAAAAAAAACCTCTCATGTGACTTATTTATTGCCTCCGATAGCTGAAGAAAGTTTAAGCAATATAAAGTAATAGCGGTTTCACCTGGATCAGATGAATAGACCATTCCAATTACTTAGATCAAAAGCTTACTGCGTTATTTACGTGGGCTTCATGCATATTTTAGACTGACGGACATCTTCATTGCAAACCACCGGAGATGATGTTATTCAACGTCTCTCGAACATATTTGGATATAAGGTATGAAACTCGTAATTAACTATTCCGTCATTCTTACAACTTTTGAAATTGTAACGTTACGTTTGATGTCCATAGGAGGCCCGAGGTCACTTGAGAAAGAAAAGGTCACAACATGATTAGTAGCTGGTTTGGGAATCAACAAGGAAGGAACGAAAAGAAGGAAAAGAATAAAGGAAAGCAAAGTAGAGTAGAGTAAATATCTGTGTTTGGGTTACAAGCATATCAACCCCCGTGGATCATTTAATAGTGAAAATCGGATTTTTATTCTACAATATTTTAGGAAGTTTTAAGTTTTATCATTCGTGAAGATTAACTAAAAACTAGAGTCTGTCTATATTTCTGAGATGAGGTATTATGTACAGTATTTACATTAGTCGGACTATTGTCCTCATCTTTGTCGCCATATTTGTCACAACGTTTCGGCCGTTGTACGCTCCGGCCTTCTTCAGGTGGTTGGAATTTCGAACTGAACCCTTTATTTCAATCACTGGGGTATACTGTTCTAGTTCCACATGCCATGTTTGATGGATGTCAGTTATCAGTTATCTCCTGTTAATTTCCCTCTGAAAGTTCTCCACTGCCTTAACCAGGTATTGAACACATGTCACAGTGGATAAAGGCGTTGGTTAGATCCAGTGACAGACCCAAAGAAGGTGAGTTCAATACCTGGTTAAGGCAGTGGAGAACTTTCAGAGGGAAAAATTAGCAGGAGATAACTGATAACTGACATCCATCAAAACATGGCACGTGGAACTAGAATAGTCTACCCCAGTGATCGAAATAAAGGGTTCAGTTCGAAATTCCAGCCACCTGAAGAAGGCCGGAGCGTACAACGGCCGAAACGTTGTGACAAATATGGCGACAAAGATGAGGACAATAGTCCGACTAATGTAAATACTGTAACTAAAAACTAGTTGTATAGTGTGTCTGTAGGTGATGTCGTCTGGGTTAAAGTTTGCTGCAGAATTTAGATTTCTTCAAGTAGGTCAAAATGGTTTTTGCATTAACGTTTTTCAAATGTTCTTTAAGGCTGTTCACCTCATAAATCTATTTTTTAATCACTTCACCCCAAGTAAGGCAAGGTATTAGGAATTAATCTAAATGTTAATAAGTCTACATTCTTGCCAATGTATTTAGATGCTGTTTCGGAAATATGATGCATTTTTATAGTTAGACTTTTCGACATTTTAAATATTAGAATCCAATCCTTTATGGAAGCCTCTCTATGAAATAATAATACCAGAGTTAACGATATAAACGCCAGTGAGTCACTTAAAGTTCCAATGAGCTCGTTACGAATAATCTCTTCTTGTAAACTAGATGTTTCATTCTCAATTATCCGTCTTCAGATTCCGTTATCTGGATACAGTTTGGTTTGGCATATCGCATTACTCTTCCTTGTCGACTCTTATTTTTCCCGCGCTTCAAGAGAAATGGCGCGAACGGCCAACAGCGGAGATGCTTTGAAACGATTTGTTCGCCTCTACGGATATCGTTTTTTTTTATTAGCTATGTCTATTTCGAAAAGACAACTACCTCACCAAATAATGTTGTGAAACTTTCCTGAAGTGAATGCGTACACGGAAATTATTAATGTTCTTACTGAAAGATTTCTCGGTCACTGTTTAATTTACTTCATCTTATTTAATTTGCTCAATATCTGCAATTTTCCAGGCAGACAAAAATTCAACCAAGAGCTCAAGAAATATGGTCCGTTTCAGTAGGTATCTGAGCCTTCCTGCTCTCCTCGACCTTTACAAGCGCCAGATGTGACTAAAAATGGAGTGCTGCTGCCATATCTAGACAGGCGTTGCCCCGTCTCGGCATAGTCTAAAATAACCCCTCGTCCTTCTGAATGGTAAACAATTTTCAACCCTGAAACCATACTTCAACACTCTAAACGACTTAATCCTTTCGCTTCTCTATCACCGTTTCCATAGAAAGTGTTAAAAAAAAACCACATTCTTTAGTTGCATCAAACATTCGCAGCTATACCGCGAACATTGTAACGAACCACCTTCATTCCCTTCGTATTCCATTGGTGAGATGTAAGTTCCACTCCAGCTGCTTCTTCCTACGATCTACTGCTTTTTTAGAACTAGCTTCGAAGAGGATGCTTCCTCGATCACTATAATCTTAACCTGTTCAAGTCTAGGGTTGACCTTCGTATTTGTGTGGTAAAAAAATTAGTAACTCTCTTTTGGGAGGAAATTTCAGATTAGGCGTTTCTTCCCTCTACACCGGTTTCGTGGTATTTCTCTTTGTTCTTTTCGCTGCATCCGCTTCGCCGTTCGTTCCTCTTGACAACAACAGTACTTACTGTACGATGTACCCCCACGGGGACGTCTCTCATCTACGCGTTGGTCTAATTATAATAAGGAATCAAAATCGTTCGCCCGGATGCTAGACATATGGTCACCTCAGAATGGAGCACTAACACCCGGAAATCCCTCATCGATTCCATCGAACCAAGCTAATAATATACATAATTGCAGATGCACCAATTTCTTGGGCACAACAAAGAAGAAAGATCTCTTTTGACGGAACGACGTACTCGCCTTATCGAAGTCCTACATGCCAGACGAAGACGAACTCTTTTTCGCCGGGAATAAGGCAAGACCTGTTCACCATTTATGTCAATCGACTCCGGTTATGGTTCATTATGTCTGTCACTTTTTCCAGATATAACCATAAATTCTGCGTCTTATTCTGTAAGCCTCTACCTCGAGTGACTCTTGGGCCTTGTACAGGGTGAACATCATTGTAAAAAAAAAGATAAAATCTCCAGACATGACAATTAAAATATGAATTTTAAATAAGTAATAAAATTGAATCAACTAGAGAAAATCATTTAGTAAGCTTTCAAACTCTCCCCGATGTGGGTTTAGTACACATTTCTTTGTTTCTAATGAGATTTCCTTTGTTTCATAACACTTTGCTCACCTTTTGGAATGTATATTTCCCTATTCCAATACGCCTTCATATTTCACTTTCCGTCCTCTGTTAAAATGCATCAAAGATATTTAAATTTGTGTACTTGTTTGATTTGGTATCTCCAATTTGTAATGTGCATGCTGAGCTGTTCATTATGTTGTTAACGATATCTTGCAATTGCTGTTTAGTTGGGTTTTTGTTCTCTCTTTCCTTCCGACCTTCTGTAGGGGTACATGTAGTTTCCTTTCTGTGTCTGCTATCTACACTGTGTAATCTACATATCTAATGTTGCTAAGATTGTCGCCGCCGAAAATGAATCCGTGTAGAACTTCAAATTTTCTCAGAATCGCCTTACCGTATAGGTTGAATAAGTCCAGGGAGAAGACTCATTTCTTGTCTTCCACCTCATTCTATTTTTGTATATCTTCTGAACTAATTTTCTATCCGAAGGTAGGTTTGTTGTCAATATAGGTTCTGGATTATTCTAATATCCTTCCATGTCAAGATTACCTAGAAATTCCTACAGTTTTTTTTCTGGCGTATTTATCAAACGCTTTGGCGTCATTTAGACTATACGTACTTTAAAATTTATATTGCTCCTCCTGATATTATCCTGGGTAAAAGTTTATATTCAGGTTGTCTCTTTTGACTTAAGAATCTAAATCGGCCATTTGTTTTATTTTCATCGACAGGCTGTAATCATTTTCTTTTAAAGAAGAGATATGAAGATATGCTTTTTTTTTGTAATGTCTCTATTTCCAAATCACATTCTATTAGCTCCAATTTTTTTCCCTCCATGTTTTTTTTCTTGGTATAACACCTCACTAACTCGGTGATCATTTGTAGTGCAATTTCTTAGGTACTCATTCGCAAACGTTAAAAATATTATAGCTTAAATGCTGGTAGTTTCTTATGTTATCCTTTCCTTTGTTTTCTATTCTCTCGTTAAATGTACATATACGTACTTTTTTCTTTTCTTTTTCTTCTTCTTCTTCTATCTTTTTCTTCTTGTTTTCCTTTATTTTTTCTTTTTCTTCTTTTTCTTTTTCTTCCTTTTCTTTTTTCTTTTTCTTCTTTTCCTTTTTTCTTTTTCTCCTTTTCCTTTTTTCTTTTTCTTCTTTTATCTTTTAACTTGTTTTTCTTTTTTTCTTTTAACTTGTTTTTCTTTTTTCGTTTTCTTCTTTCACTTCTGTTGTATACACATTTCCATTCCTTCTGCCAACCAGAGACATAAGTTCAAAAATAGCTTCATCACATTTTCCACTGACTGAATATTTTTGTCAAAAAAAAAAAAAAAAAGTTCATCACATACATTTTACATAGATAAAGCTCTTCGTAATATGCGAGATGGACTTATTATTATTTATTTTCTTTGATTTCTGGTGTATACTCATTTCTTCCCAGGTCCCAAACCAGAGACCTAAGGTCAGAAATGGCATCACAAAATCTTCCACTAAACATCGTTTGAGAAGAAAAATACCCATAAGTTTACATATATTTTACATAAATAAACCACTTCGTAATTTGTGAACTGCACTTGTGGGTACAGTTTTTTTTTTAATATATATACATATATATATATATATTTCTTTAAGGCATGGACTACTAGGAATCCATTCAGTGTATTTATCGCAAACTTTTCCAATCAATCCGACAACTGGAATGATTTATGTCATCATGTGGCACATTTACTTTAGATTTCCGCTTCACGATCCTTGTATAATGATAGATTTTTTTGAAAATCTTCAAAGACAAATTACAAGCTGGAGTGAATGGCATGTTAATAAGAAAACTTATATTGTTTTTCATTATGATGTCTGGCCAATTAGCTGTAATTGTTTTGTCTGTGTGTATTGCAAAGTGCCATAATATTGTTACAGGTCCTCTCTCCATAACCGGATCTGGATCATTTTCATACCAGCTTCTTACATTTTTCTTGCCATAAAAGTTTCATATTTTCCCGTGCAGTTATTAGCTCCAATCTATCATACCGAGATTTATATTAAGTGGAAACTAACACTGTGCAACCTGATCATAAGATGTTCAATTGTTTCTGCCCATTTATTGCAATTATTAATTTATGTATATAAATGTATATGTATATATATATATGTATATGTATATATATGTATGTATATATATATGTATATATATATATATGTATATATGTATATATGTATATATGTATATGTATATATATATATATATATATATATATATATATATATATATATATATATATATATATACACACACACATATATATATATATATATATATATATATATATATATATATATATTTGATATAGATAAAAGGCCTTTGTAAGTTCATTATTATTATTATTTCCTTTGATATCTGGTGTGTTCTAATTTCTTTCTGGGTCAGAAATGCCATCATATTTTCCACTAAGTAATTAAAAAAACAAAAAAGAACACACACATATTTTCCATAGATAAATCCCTTCGTAAGGCATGGGCTGTAATCGTGAGAACGACTGTTTGTATTTCTTTAAGGTATAGACTTCTAGGAATACCTTCAATGGTTCTATTGGAATCAATTCCAATCAGTTTTAGGGCTCCAAGAATTGTTGATGTTTTCATGTGCCACATTTTTGAGATTTCGATTTCAAGATCCTTGTATTTTGAATCTTTTTATTATTATTATTATTATTATTATTATTATTATTATTATTATTATTATTATTATGTCAATTTTTAGAGTTGCTCAAATTTGAATATTAAATTTTATAGATTAGAAGGAATGGCATACTCTTAGGTGGAACTTTTTTGTGAAGACATTCATGATTTTTTTCTCTCGCTTCAAGTTGTAAAAATAACTATTTTTCTTCTTTATTTTTTTTTTCACTACTAAATTTTTCAAGCTCTTCCCTCCGTTCATTTCGAATTTTAATCATGCGTTAATTAATGTCCACTTGAAAGAAAAAATAAACAAAAAAAATGAAATATGACGATTTAAAGCCATTCGTTATTTATTTTCTTTCGATCCGTGTTTTTTTATTTCGTTTCAGCACAAATATTTTATTCGTTCCGGCAATTCCTTTTCTGTACTCATTACTTTACAAGTCGTCTTTATTAGCATAAGTCGACAGAAGCAACCAGAAAGACTGATAATATGGCGTCATAATTAATGTAATATAACGTCTGCAAAGATTTTGTTTCTAAATTTCAGACTGAAGGACGCGTATTTTGAGAATTATGACGCCTAAATTAAATATAATTTGTTTAATATTTAATCGCAAGAAAGAATTTTTATCTTTTTTCTTGGTCATAATTTCAAAAGGATTACGGCTATATTTATTTTAGATTATTTAAAATATTATGTTGATGAAATACATTATGCCTCAAGGATAAGCCAAATTTATTTCCATCAGATATTTCAATTTATTTGCCCGCCTTAAATAGTTTTTGTAACTTGTGATATCAATGTTAAGATTTGTTATATATTCGCATAAAAATCATATTCACTCAATTGATAAAAAACGGGAAAAGATATATGAAATCATGTTTTGTCCTTCAGATCCGAAGTAGACTTTGTTTTGCAATTCATCGATGGGCCTAACGTGTGGTATCTGAAACAGTGGGGACACTTGAAATCGGCGGTTATGGCCAATGCCAAATCGCATGGTAGTACTGATCTATTTGAATAGTAATTTGCTGACATCGGTTTTCTTCAGAGGTTGGGTGAACAATGCCACGCCACCAGCATCGGTTGACAGTACATTTCTCTAGTTCCGTCGGCCTGCGTTATTGTATCATTTTCTTTGGACGGGGTTGATGCTTTCTGTCTCAGACCAGCTCATCGCACAGAAGGTGTATAGGATAATGGTGATGCTCCATGGGGATTACGTGACCAATCCATCGGACTTATGACTTGATGAGCATTGCTGGTCGAGTCCATAATTCTGGCGTCGCGATCCTGCAACGTGATTCTGAGTATAGAGCGAAAACTGCGCCTGTGGAAGTTGTATAATTTCTCGATGGGCCTGCGGTACAATATCCACATTTTGCATCCGTAAAGAAATGAATCTATGACCATTGCGTTATACTAGTATCAATAGTTCAAAACTTTCATTCATTCTGATTATAATATATACGATACTGGTTAAAAAAAATGTTCGGAATGAATTTATTTATCCGGAATCCTTCGGGAATTTTAACCTACAAACCACACAGTATCGTGAATTACACGGCAGGGGGGGCGGGGATTTATGTCGTTATCATCTATTTTTCTGCACATAATCCTTTTCAATATTTTAAGTTTGGACACAAGGGGAAAGCGAAGAGGTGCCAAAACATGTTTTGAAAGAAAATAGAACTGCAAACATTCCACAATGCTTAGCAAATATTTATGGAAAAGATTGCGCTTAAAGAGGACGTTAAGTACAATTACCTGCAGAAGTTGAATAAAACAGGAAAACCTGAGGTTCCACTTGTGTTGTGACCTATTAATAGTTAAGAAATAACAAAACAAGAGGCTGTAGATAGATAGCGTATTGAACAGTATATACAACAGAAGAGGGTTACACAACTTATTATTCTTCATATAATGGCAGCGGACGTATTTAGGTGGCATGAATTGACTCCGCTAATGCGACTTAACATCTCATTGTCTGATGAACCCTTCTTTACACTGCTTAGTGACATTTGTATCCATTTCAGGACTTTATATATACCAAAGACGACGGGATACTCCCCTGAGAGTCGTTCTATTTCAGATGCTTAAGGATTGACGTGGAGACTTTCGATAACTGGTGTCGCAACCACACTCACCTGTCGAGAGTTTAATGGGACATACATGGGACGTGATGTGATGTACTTGGGATTGTGTGTTGCTTGACTAGCGGTCAGTCTATTTCACTGTTCCCCCGAGGCTTACTTTTCCTACTTATTTTATAGTAAGTGGAAGAGTCCATAATAGACTCATTAGAGTGAGGACTCCAAAACAACTTGCAGTCCAAATATTTCTGGGAAAGAAAATAAGGCAAACAAGTTGATGCTAGCATTGCAAGTGACAGAATTGCAAAAGGGGAGGTAAACATACAGGTAACCATGATAGACCACTCTCTTCGCAACTCGTGCAAAGCGGAACCGGATAATTCTAACAGACACCTTGTTGATTGAATCTTTTAGAATATTGGTTAAAAGGGTTCTGGTTTTAGGTATACAGATCTTAGATTCTTTAAGTATGGCGTATTACATAATTTTGTGATATAATAAAATGTGTTAGAAGTGAAAAATGGCGCCTTCCGCAGAGGAGGGACGTATTCAACATTTTTTTTCGCGCTTAAATGTTTTAGGCAGTTTTGATCAATATTTCTTTTCATGGTTAGCCGTAAGGAATTGTAAACGTAGTACTACCTTACACTTAAGTAAAATAATAATAATAATAATAATAATAATAATAATAAACTGGTATGAACACAACCCAGATCCGGTTACTGCGATAGGACCTGTTACAATTCTATAGGACTACACAATACACACTGACAGAATAATCAAAGCCAACCGCCCAGACATTGTTATTAGGGACCACAAACAAAAAAAAGTGTCTCCTTCTTGATATGGCAGTCCCTGCTGACTGCAATGTATCTTTGAAGATATTCAAAAAGCTGTCAAAATACAAGGACCAAAAATGTGGCACATGGGAACATCAACAATCCCTGTTGTAGTTGAAGCCCTAGGATTGGTTGGAAAACACACCAGTAGACTAATTGAAGGGATTCCTGGAAGCCCATGCCTCAAAGAGATACAAAAAATTGTTCTCACAAGTACAGCCTACTTTACGAAGGGCTTTTCATAGAAAATATTCGTTCTTTGACAGGATTCGAAGCTGCATCCTATACGGAACCGTCATTTACGCTGACGTGCCCTACCGATCGGCCACAAAGAATCGTTCGGTAGACAAGGTCGAATTTACTGCTTATAAACTTCAATCTTCCATGAATCTCGTACATTCATAACTGCTCTGGCGTATCAAATGTAAACAAATGACGTTAATATATTCTTTGTGGCCGATCGGTAAGGCACGTCAGCGTAAATGACGGTTCCGTATAGGATGCAGCTTCGAATCCTGTCAAAGAACGAATATTTTCTATTAAAAATTCTCGGACATTCAGGCCGGTAAATGTTATTTAATACTGTTTATCATAAACAGAGCATTTACTTAAATACTTGTATCTATAAAAAAACAACGTTAAACATAAAAATGTCTTTAATGAATAAATTGTCGGACCTTGTTCATTTCTTTATATATATATATATATATATATATATATATATATATATATATATATATAGATGATTAATACAAATATAACGTTCTTCACTTAGCTATTTGATGTTATTTTCAGCATTCTGACTTCAGAGTTTTGTAGAACCTTTTTTTTTGTAAACGTTCGAGTTCTGTATCGACAATTGACTAGCGATTTTTTCATTTTCGTTATTTGTATATTAAATTAAAAAATATAATTTATGAGCTTTTTATTGCTATTAGTTTCATCTTTTCTCCTTTGTGTCTATGTGTGTGCTTGTGTGTGCCTTTGTGTACCCCTGTACATATGTACATGTGCGTATGTGTAAAATGTCGTGTTTGTTTCTCCTTTTCATTTCTCCTCATAATATCTCCGTATTCCTTTTCCTTCTTTTCGTTTTTTACTCTCTTTAGTCTCTGAGTGTCAAAGGTCATATTCGGTGTCGTAGACAAGAGTTTATACGATATTTTTTCTCGAATATTCTGGCGTTTTCTTGAGTTTAGAAAATATCGATGCACTCTGTTTTTTATTTATTTCGTGCTCAAGTAATTGAATTTTTTTTTCATTTAATTTTTAAATAGCAAAGTAAATATTTGTTTATATGTCTTCACTTACCCATTATTTCATTTTTCTTATTTAATAGTTAGTAGTTTGTGTTTTTACCGGACTGATGGTCTCTTAAATATTTGCGTAATAATTGTGGAAGGCTAGGTTTATAACTGTATTCTATTTATTGTTGTAATATATATATATATATATATATATATATATTATATTTCGTGAGCAGAAATGATCGATCTAGAAAAATTGCCGGATATTATTGTTATAAACACTAATTCGGACTCTCTGTACCTAAATGGTATAACATGCAAGATCAAATGACGGTTCCGTATAGGAATACAAATTCTATTCCTGTTGTGGATCGCATATTTTCTACGAAATTTCTCGAACATTCACGCCAAGAAATGTAAAGAGACCATTTACTTAAATAAATTGTATCGAAAAAAACAAAACAAAAAAAAAAACACGTATAAACAGAAAATATATTAAATATCAAATTTATTGCATTTCATTTATATATATATATATATATATATATATATATATATATATATATATATATATGTAAGATTTTCAGAGTTAAACTGTAGAAAAAGACAATATGTGTAAAGGTAAAAAGACAATAAGAAAACTGTATTATTTAGCCGACGCGTCTTCTCTATTGTGGACTTTTTCAAGGCAAAAACGAAATGAATTTATTCAAAACAATGTAAGTATTAACAGCATAAAAAATGTCCATAGCAACTAGAAGAATTGAGAAAATGCTATTGTATTCATATTGTCTTCATATTGTAATTTTCAGTTGACAATATTTTGTTTGTTGTTAGTAGTTACTTTATTTTCAATAAATTCATTTAGTTTTGCCTTTAAATAGACGAAACGCGTCGGCTTATACAGTTTTCCTATGTTCTTTTACCTTTATATATATATATATATATATATATATATATATACTCGTTTGCAAGAACCGTAGGTATTTTAGCTTGTAATTGAACAAACCAATGCCCAAGGGAAAATAAAGGATAAAAAATGAAAGAACTAAGAACATGAAATTGAGGCGAAAACAATCGTCCAGTATCCAAGCTCAGAGTCCAAAGAAAAAGACTTCAAAACGAATAAAGCAAAAGTACCTACATAAACTACTCAATACACTAAGTAGAGCAAATTATTATTTTAATGCTTAATTGTCAAATAAATGTGTTGATTGCATGTATCTCTACTTATGTAATTACTATATGGCTGTCAACACTGATATCTGCCCTGCAGCCAAGCTAGACACCAAAATGTCATCCCCTATATTCCTTTGGATCTTCTCCTTTGGGCTGAGTGGGGCATATCACATATAATTTGAGCAGGGTACGACCTCCATCTACTATCTCCTCGGCCTTTGTCACTAGCGTCTCACCACCAAAAGACTGAATTTTGACCAAACCTGGGGCTATTTTATCTCGCGGATGCCTACATGTATCACTACGTGCGTCTGCAGTCTTATATAGGAAATATGAAAATATACATCTGTTTAGAATATATGTATATTGCGTGTGTCTGTGTATAGTTCTGCTTCCGTGTAACCGTGTATATGAGTCTTCGTGTGTGCGTATCGTGTGTCTTTATGTATGATTGTATGTATATGTATGCGGGGAGAAGACAGCATGAGAATTGCCATCTGGATGACGTGATTGCCAGAGATTCGCTTGAAGATATCTTCAGTTCGAAATGGATTTGTAATGTATTGATTTTATGGTGAATGAAGATGTCTTTCAACGGACGGAGTCGTCCCCCCAAATTCAAAGCACGTATTTGAACTTTGAACTCCAGTGAGCATTGGAAGATTTGATGTTGGATGTGAGCTTGGCATAACGGTTATCGGCGCAGAACGTGGAATAAGTTGAACAGAAATTACTAGCGTTTACTTTCTCACTAATGACCGTGAGACTGGTTAATAGATAGTGGCTCAGAAATGTGAAATCAGAGAGACGAGTTCGAATTACAGTCGGGTTTTTACATTCACTTACACGCAAAGATATATAAGAAAGATATGAATCTACCGAGCTATGGGCTAAATAGGACTTTTATCTATCAGGTCATCCCATAAGTTCTGTCCGAATTTTAACTTTTTGTTAAAATGAACGAAATTTAAAGAGTATTTTATAATGTCTAATGGAGCTGAACATTATTTTTATGTTTAGATGCATTTAAACTGATCAAATTTTATTTCAGAGAACAATAAAATTAAATTTTGTTTGATTAAAACCCTGCTAACATGGAAGTACCCAAGGATCATTTGAGTCCTATAATGCTTTATGTTTAAGAAAAGAAACTCAGCATCCGAAGCGGCTAGAAACATTCACTCAGTTTATGAAGAGGAATGTGTGAATGAAAGAACTTGCAGAAGATGGTTTGCAAAATTCAGAGGTGGAGATTTCACCCTTGAAGATGAAGATCGAACCAGACGTCCAGTTGAGTTTGATGAAAAGCTTCTTGAAGCAGCCCTTGAAGAAAATCCTGTTTTATCAGTTGAGGAATTGGCAGTAGTTCTCAGTTCAAACCATACAACTGTTCATCGTCATCGTCAACAACTTGCAAAAGTTCCTAAACTTGGAAAATGGGTGCCTCATAAATTGTCTGAAAAGAACCTCAAATCCCGAGTTGACATCTGCTCTTCTCTCCATTCTCGCCAACTTGTTTCACCTTTTTTGGATAGACTTGTGACTGGCGACGAAAAATGGATCTTTTATCGAAATGTTAAGCGTCGTAGACAGTGGCTTGGTAAAGGGGAAGGACCCCAACCACAGCCGAGAAGGGAACTTCATGGGCAAAATGTTCTTCTTTCAATCTGGTGGGATCGCCAAAGAATAATCCACTTTGAATTCTTACCACCTAATGCAACAATTAATGCTCAAATATACTGTCAAAAAAGACCTGCTCTAGTGAATCGAAAAGAGGTGATGTTTCATCAGGACAATGCGCGAATCCCGTTACAAAAGATCGAAGAACTTGGTTGGGAGAAAATTCCTCATCCACGTTATTCTCCCGATCTTGCTCCTTCAGACTACCATTTGTTTCGTAGCTTACAGAATCATTTAGAAGAAACAGCTTTTGTAACACAGGAAGAGGTTAAAACTGACACTTCTGAGTTCTTCGAATCAAAGTCAAAAGAATTTTACAGTAATGGAATTTGTAAGCTTGTTAATAGATGTAAGGAAGTCATAAATAATCAGGAAAAATACATTATTGATTGAATCTGTAATTAAATGTAACATTTCGTCACTTGTTTTCTTTATTCAAAATTCGGACAGAACTTATAGGACGAGCTGATACACGAATCATATTTATTCCCTCAACATTATTAATGCCAGATTCATTCGGAAAGAAAATGGTTAATATCTCAGAATTATTAATCGGAGTGCCGAGTTCGAATTCCCGTTCGTTTCATCTTCACGTACGTGCAAACACACTTGTAAAATGTATGGCTCCAACTCTCCTCCCCCAGCTATGGATTAATTAGTAAGACGTTCATCTCTAAAGCATTCTTTTTCCGAAAAACGTCTTACAATCTAAACTATTTTCAAACTTTAAATAACCTGCAAAATGTTCATAAGCCTTAGAAAATGAAACAATCAATAAAAAAGTTTGAAAATCCGTACAAAACAAATCAATCAATAAAAAGAAATCTGTGTCTTAACCAATAACCCATCAGTCATGGGAAAATACCTGGGTACTCTGGGTACTCTGGCAACCATTCTAGAGAATGAACTCATCTGAATCGGAGAGAGCAGCATGGAGACGATATTAGAGAATACGTCATATTCATGTTTTATATAAATTATCTAACTATGATTTATTAATAGTCTTGTTAATATATAGCTTTTGTAAGAATATACAGGGTGTCCATAAAGTTCGTGTGCACTTTAAAAAATTTATAACTATTTGTATTTGCGATAGAAATAATTTGTAAAAAGGATTAGAAAGAAGTAAATTTATTTTTTTAAGGTTTTATGGAAATTCTATTTAAGTTTCTACATGTCCTCCATCATTAGCAATACAAAGGGTAATACGATTTACAGTAATGCCTGAAATCACATTAGTTAATTTAGCTATACTTAAAACTAGGTACGATCGTGGTGGGCAATTAACTTCGCTGTTTCAAGAGTTGATACAACCTGGGAAATTCTCATTTAAATTCTGTTTGAATGTCTATTTTCGTAATGGGCTTCGATAACTTTAACACGCTGTTTGATTGTTAATCTCTCCATGGTTGAAATGACCAAAGACTTAAGTTGTTAAATGTGAAAGAAAACGAAAAATCATTAGACGCTTAAACTTAGTTCAAATTTAAAATCGGTCCAAGTTATTGGAACACCATATATATCGGAAGAAAACGTTTAGCAACAGAACAATAAAAGCCTATTTCAATACCACAATGAATAAAGACGATCACTTAATAGAGAACGGTATCTGCGTACCTCACATGATAGACTTCATGTAATAAAACTGCAATCTAAGAAACATTGGAATAAAAGACTTGATTAAATAAACAGTTCATTTTGCTCGGGAATTATTTTGTCTAAATGCTGATAATTATGTTTTTATTTCTATAAATTATTAAAACGAATAATGGAAGTAATCACTCATACATTTACTAAATTAAGTTAATTTAGATCCCTTCTTCCATCAGATGGGACAGGAAATAAATAAACCGGAAATATATAAACAAATACACATAGGTAATTATTATATGGCTTGATGTAGCCATATCTGGCCGGTTATAACTTTCGCATTCTGACCATGAGACCCGGGTTCGAATTTCACCATGGTCGATTTGTCAGACTTCCTAATGTTATCGGACTAGAAAAGTGTCTGAAAACCATACTACGGTTTGACCCAAGCCTTGTGAGTGAAATTGTGTAGATGGAACCCTTGGGGCAGTCGATATCTGTGCTAGCACATAGTGACAAGTCATCGAACTGGCCTTGTTCAAATTGTTGATCACACTAGATAACACGATCTTTCCCAGAAACTGTAACTAAGGTCTGCTCAGCATAGTTGCAGTATAAACCACAGTTCGGCTCTGTGGATGTTGAACAAACTTAAATCTGCCTTAGCAAGCTTCTGCAATAAGGATTGGCTAGCCTCCCTAATAGACGGGTATGCTATTGTTAAGCACATACTATACGGCCATGGAAAAGTTTATGCTATTCGCAAATAACTTCATGTTGTGGACTCAAACACATATTCGTTACTTTTGAATCGATTCTCTTTAATGGACTTCCAGACATCGTCAGCGATTCTTTGATGCGCCTAATAATTCTTCTGTAGGGCTTTATAAATCACAAATTGGTAACATTTTCATCTGACCGAATTTTCCAGGGTAGCATATATTTTCCATTCGATTAAATCAAATGAGTTACCGTGTGTAACGTTGCTCATAAAACATTTCCCCAACTGACCCATACAGAAAAAAAAATTCTCTGCATTTCGCACGGTAATGCTATCAAGAATTTTGAGTGTGTTTTAAATCCTGCCTCAGCCAAGCTAAAACTATACATCATGAATAAACGAAGACTGTCGCAATTTATTTTTTTCTACCACCGTACGAAAAAAAAAAAAATAGCTACAAAGACTTTTCCAAATTATATTCGATCGGAAAGAACCAAATCACGTGCAGTCGGCCAAATGAAGTACCATATGAAGAAGAGGTCATGAAGGTTAAATCATGTTCGAAATGTGTTTTCGTGCTCCTGCTTAGGCGATAGACGCTTCCAAAAATTCTCAATAACTGAGAAACTGGTTTTGAATACATATGTACAAAAGGAATAGTTTTAGATAGTGCATCCTTGTTCGAATTACATAAATAAAAAAAAACCTTTAGTTCCCTTTCATTTACCATACTGTCAGGAGTTTTAGGGTGTAATCGATTTTTATATATGCTTGCAATAGATTTTTATCACACCTTCACACTATTGTCTCGAATGTCGATTAGTTGTCCTACGGTCATTGTCTGCGATGGATGTTACTCCAAGGAAGCGTACGGAAATTGTAACGCTTCAAGAACACACTGGCAAGCATTACCAGTGAGCAAATCAAAGTACTATAGACTGCCCAGGAAACTCTCCTGATTTAAATCCAATCGAGAATCTGTGGTCTGTCTCCAAGGAATGACTTCGTGGAATGGACATACGAAGTACTAACATGTGCACTGCGTCATGTTTCAATGGAAAAAATATGAAAAAAAGTAAACAATAACGCAATTATTCGTTTTGTTTCAGTTAATTTGCAAAAGGATGTCGGTAGGAATATTGGATTCCGCCAGTTATCGGGTAGGGAATATTTACATACATACCTTAGCCCACGTTGTAAGCAAATGCTTCTAGATGCGAGCATAAACGACCAGTATTTACCTATCGCTAAAGAAAACAAAATAAATGCGTACAGTCTCAAATATAAATGTTCAATATTTACTTGTATTCGAAAACAAACATATGCAGGATGCAATGGGAAAATGGTCGTCTGATTTACACAAAAATGAAAATAACACTGATATCTTATTTTAACAGATATATTATTTATTTTGAAATATTAAACACGAAATGTCTTCGATGAAATCGCTATTGAATTCAACCATTACCTCCAGACGGCTTCGGAATTCCCTGTAATTCTTCTGGAAGCTGTCACTGTTTAAGCTGCTGAGCCTGCCATAATACTTGACTTCTTTGGGGTTAGGAATTTGGCTGGTCTCTCGCCAAACTGCGCACAATACATAATAATCAAGTGGGTTACAGTCTGGGGAGTTATATGGTCAGATGTAAGGGGTGATGTTCTGACAGAAATTGTCTGACAGCCATGACTGGGTTCTCCTGTTTGCGTAGTATGGTGCAGAGTCCTGCTGCCAGAAAAAAAAGGGCTTTGCAACAGCCATCCTCCTGATCTAGGGCATCGCTACCTCCTCAGGGCACTTGATGTAGGCCTTTATGTTGATTCTGGGGTCCTGTGGGAAGATGAATTGAGTTATAACGTCGCCATCAGTAGTGATCACTCCAAACACCTTCGTAATTACCATTAGAGTCATCCAATCCGATGCGAATGCGAAACAGGAAAGCATACCGTTTCCAAATTGCTGGCTGAGTGAATTGCGTTAGGGTCGTCGTCTTCTCACAAACCGTAACCAACTGAGCATCCTATATTGTACAGCCGTCAAAATCAAAAACAGAAGACGCGCATGCGCGAATTTAAAAATATAATATGGCGACAATTTACCCATCGCACCCGAACGAAGTAAGTACTTATAGACTCAAATTTGAATTATCGATATTTATTTAATTCAGAGTTAGGTAAATGCTTATAGATTCAAACGGTATCTAGCAGTATTTACTAATCTACAAAACAAGTAAATGCTTTCTGTCGAAGTTATAAACTAGGTTTAAAGTATTTACCCATCCACGAAGCAAGTAAATGTTTATAAACTCAAATATAAATTACCTGCATATACCTACACCTGAATGAAACAAATCCTTCTATGATTAAATAATAATATAATAATAATAATAATAATAATCTTTGTTATTCGCACAACCGTTACGCCGTGCCAATACCTCATAAATAATGGAATATTTCGTTTTGATCGCGGGTGAAAAAGTCGCTACTTGGTTTCAGTGAGACAATGAAAGCAAGAAAGAAGGGAAGATAGAAGTGAGGGAGGGAGAGAGAGAGAGAGAGAGAGAGTCACAATAACTGATAAGAACAGATAATACACATTGAGGTCCATGGCGACAGCAATAAAAGTGTCATTTTTCAGGTGCACAGTATTGAACGACGGAAAATGCATAAAGTAACTGCCAAAAATGCAGTTACCATAAATAAAATAACATCATCTGCTGAATTATTAATAATAAGATGTAAAATGTGTGTGTGATCTTAGTTTGTGCTGTTTGGTGGGTGGGAGTTAAAAATTGCCAAGTGTTAAATATTAGGATGCCATTTCTGACCTTAGGTCTCTGGTTGGGGCCCGGAGAAAATGAGTACACACCAGAAATCAAAGGAAATAATAATAATAATAATAATAATAATAATAATAATAATAATAATAATTAATGACCATTCAGAGATTACTTAATGTAAATGTCATGTGGTCAAATTTACACAATTTTAAAAAACAGATTGTGACCAGATTTATAGAATAAAATTCTACTTATAATTACAATCGTATGAAATCTTTTGCATCTTCATACACCTATCATATGTATATGTGCTTCCTTACACACACAAACACACATGCATATATATATATATATATATATATATATATATATATATATATATATATATATATACCAGGTTAATACACACACGCACACACATAAATATATATATATATATATATATATATATATATATATATATAAAAATAAATTAATTGATTTAAAATATTAAATAAATCAATTAAATCAATTAATTATAATATTAATGCTCTGTAAATTTACATTGAGCACTATTTTGTAAAAATAAAAATATCTATAAGAACACCGGATTATATATCTTATTGTACTTTCTTTTTTATTTATACACACACACACTATATATATATATATATATATATATATATATATATATATATATATATATATATATATATATATATATATATATATATATATGTATGTATGTATGTATGTATATATATAAAGGTATAGGACTTTTCTTTTCTTACTCCTCCTCCTCTTCTTCTTCTTTTTTTATATATTCCCCGTCTCTTTCTATCACACCGAACGTCATACGTGTGTTTAATTATTCAAGACAAAAATAATATAGCGTTCATTAGGTTATTTTAAAAAATAAAGCGTTAAGAGGCCATTTGATAAAAATCGCCTGAGGATAAAGTAATATTGAAACCAAGGTAGCAGATTCAACTGATCTCCTGATTTTTAACGTTATATATATATGTGTATATATGTATGTGTGTGTGTGTGTGAATGTGTGTCCGATGCAATGAGAACGAAAATAATATATAAATTCTAACGTTCACAGCATTAATTCAAAAGAGGTCTCGATACGGATAGTAGAGCAATAATTATTTACTATATCATTTTCATATAAACAAAAACAAACTGATTTTGTCTATATGAAAAAATTATAATAATTACTTATATATATATATATGTATATATATATGTATGTATGTATGTATTGTGTCTGTGTGTGAAGTCGTTAAAGCAGGAATACGCCAATATATGTCAATATAATATTTACGAACCTTCCGCGAAATTTCTTGATTAGCCGCTGAGTGTTCAGAAGTGACAAGATGGAGAATTATCATAGGTCAGTTTGTTTTGTTTTAAATTTTGAACTAATTGGCAATCTGTACATATTGATGGCAGAACAGGTGATTAAATGAGCAAAAGAAAGGAAGCTGAGGCGGGCTATGATAGACCGTCTCCTGAGAGTGACTTGTCAAGGACAAGAAGAAATCAATTTCCTGCTCTTTCTATTAACCCTTTCAGTAAGAAAAGTAACTAAGTATTTACTATGTGGAATGTTGAAAAACAATTTCTTCGTTACTGAACCTATTTTCTTTGCTATTTCTGAAATGAAAACGAGTGACCAATAGTTTCAGTGTAAATCTAGGAATTAAATCATGATTTTTTTTTTATAATATTCACGGTTCCTATAATTTGTAGGCAGTCTTATATTATGATTGCTTAACATTTTTATACATCATGTAGTCCTTCTTATATGTTTCTTTTTATTAAGCTTAGCTTCTATCATCTTGGTCGCAGTCAAGATTAAAAAGTGAACGCTATGATCTTTTCTTTGTTTACATAGTGTAAACTACACCCGGCTTAGATATATTTCGTTCTGGGTATGACGATGAACCCTATTCGACAACAAGGCCTCTGATCGGAAGGTTTTGAGGAAAATTAACTCTGTTGTTCTCACATCCATTCAGACCCGGAGTGGTAGCACTTCTTAGGATCTGAACTATGGAAAAAATCCTAACACTATGAAAGTATAAAAAATATTTTTTATCGTAAAAATACCTTTATTTTTAAAAACAAATAACTACAAATGTTACCAGCAATAGATTCTACTCTCAAAAAAAAAAAAACGCTCTTTACACAAATAGTATAATGAAACCTATTCTACAGGCTGATTTCTTAAAAAGAATACATATTCTGTTCCTACGAACCTATCCTAAAAATCCTTGAGTTTGTTATGCCATAAAATAAAATAAATCCTAGATATTATATTGGATTCAGAGTAATATCCCTTCCAGACTGGTTGCCGTTGCTCGGTATGACGATAAACAAAATCCGCGTCCTGGGTAAGACGATAAACTACATCCAAAAGCAAGGCCTCTTATCAGGAAATTTTGAAGAGTGCGGAACCATCTATTAATTGTTGGTGTATCCAGGTCCATCTTGACCTGGATGGTAGCACCTCTTAGGCCCCATCTATGGGCAAATAATTAATCACCAAATTGGGGTGAAAACATTATGAAAGTGTAAAAATAGGTTTTAATACCAGAAATACTTTGTAAAAGAATTATTACCAGCAATATATTTTTGGAAAAAAAACGATATTACCAGAAACAGTTTTTTTTTTTTTTTTGAAAAAGATTTTACCAGCAATAAAAAAACTAATTAAATAACCCATTGAGGTTGATATGCCGTAAAAGAAACTAAACCAAACCAAACTATACTGGTTGTCAACCCTAGCTAGAGATTCCAATCTAACCAAGTATTTATCCGTAGCTAGGGAGAATTAGCCCTATTCTAAAATTCTGTACACCGAAGAAGGTTTACCTTTTTCTCCGGGTGTTTCTTTTTATGGCCGACCAGGTGTTCTCTCGCTAACGTGTTCCATCTACCCGGAAAATATATTATCATAGTCGAGCAAAATGTCAGACGTATAGAAATAAAAACAGTGTTGTTTCCCACTGAGAAATCGTAATTATAAATGTTTTGACAAACGATAATCAGATCCAGAAATCGTAGAGTGTTTTTCTTTTACGTTTTTAGCTTTTTTTTCTAGATATTGTCTTTTTGGGACTTAAAGCTCGTAGGGAAATTTTTAATAATCGATACAGCATTGATAAAAACATGACATTTTAAAGCGTGGGTTTGAAAACCTTTCAATATGGCGGCAACATCATATAATTTATTTATGCTTGTGGTTTGTTTGTTTGTCTTTTGAGGCGTAGTAAAGAAGAACTGGAAGAAAGTTTTCCAAGCTAAAATTGTAGAAAAAAAGTACTGCATGTGGAGAAAGACTACACAAAACTAATCATGTACAATTAATTACGCAGGATAAAACAATCCCATTTTAGTACACACACACACACACACACACACACACACACACACACACACACACACACACACACACACACACACACACACACACACACACACACACAGAGGGTGCGATGGATAAGTTGTCGTCTAAATTACGCAAAAATGAAAGTAACATCTCATTTTAACAGATGTATTTACGAAAATTACACGAATATACTAAAGTGTAAATTTATTCAATAAAATCGTCATTGGCTTCTACCACGGCCTCAAGACGACTTCGGAATCTCTTGGACGACCCCACTGTTTAAGTTAGTGAATGCTTCCATAGTCCATGCCTTCGTTGGTGTTACAAGTAGCTTTCTTGGTCTCTCGCTCAGTTGCGCCCCACATAATAATCAAGAGGGTTATAGTCCGGGGAGTTAGGTGGCCAGAAGTAAGGTGTGATATGATCGCAGAAATTGTCTGAGAGTCATGTTTGGGTTCTCCTGCTTGTCTGACATGGTGCAGTGTCATGTTGCCAGGCATAGGGTATTCTAGTTGCCACACAATCGACCCAGGCACTTGATACAGGCCATTTTGTTGAGTTTAGGGCAATCACCAACAAATTCTTATCAGAACGATCAGAGTCAGTTTTCCGAGTTGCCGTGCCTTTTTAAACACCATTAAACTCGTCTAACACTTTCCAAAAACTCTGCACAGTCCTCAGATTGGCACCCAAAAACTTACCCTCGTTCTATACTGTGCAGCCAACAAAATCAAAACTAAACAACGCGCATGCGTGAAATAGAAAATATAATAAGGCGACAATTTACACATTCCACCCTGGAAACAACCAGTATTTACTCTCTCTCTCTCTCTATATATATATATATATATATATATATATATATATATATATATATATATATATATATATATATATATATGATGGATTCTCCTCCGACATCGAAGAAAACAGACTAATATAAAGAAAGCTGGATAACTTGAAAATTAAGGCCATATTTCGTGGATGGCTATTTGCAAGCTGAATGAGTCTATAATTTTATTAATGCATCTATGTGACAGATTGATGTTAGAGTATGTACTATTTTATGTTAAACTTCAACGAATTTTCTTGAATATATATATATATATATATATATATATATATATATATATATATATATATTTCTCCATAGGGTACCGTATAACGAATTGTGTAGAAAAGCATTCCAGCGTGACCTTTTTAATGACGCCACCTTGAGTGATTTGAAATTGGCTCCTGCAAACGTGAGAACACCAGAATTAACCGAAACACAATCCTTAAAAGCGAATGTAGCAATATTCGAAAGTATTCCGCAAATTTTTATCAATCATTTCATACCAAGTATGGTAATAAAGCCTCTAAGACTCAAGGCGTTACTGTGTGTTAGAGAATATGAGAAAGGAACAGAAAAACTATTAAGGACAGACAGCAAGAAAAGAACAAGAATTAAGAATACAGAAGATAACGATTGGCATTGCATTTAAAATTTTGAGGATCAAATATGGCTAGAGAGCAAGGAGCCGGAAGAGATTCCCGCAATCGAGAGAAGCGAGAAAAGAAACTGTTAGTATAGGAATTATGCTTATATCTAGCCATTTCTAGGTACCATAACTAAAATAAAATATGAAATTAACATAAAATAGGTAATTCGGAAATTTGAAAAGTTATTATTATGATTAAGCATTTAAACTTAATAAGCATGAGCGTTTAAAAAAAACGAAGAGCTGAAATGTTTTAAATTAACAGAAATTCATATACATACTCATAGACAGCTTAACCCCCGGAAGTTGGTCTCAGATGTGATTGAGTGTACTTGGAAAATGAAAAAAAAAATTCGAAAATAAATTAATTAATCCGCGAACTTGAAAGGATCACAACGAAAACTAATCGATATGATATGTATAAATTAATTAACCCAACCTGTTTTATATGTATATATATATATATATATATGTGTGTGTGTGTGTGTGTGTGTGTGTGTGTGTGTGTGTGTATAAAAGACGGGATGTGTGTGTGTGCGTGTGTAACGAATACACGGCCGCAATTTCGACGGATTTGCACCAGAATTTACATGCACATGCCCCAAGTTTGTGGAAAGGCCAAGACCGACTTTGCATTTCCCAACTCCCATCGATACTGGAAATAATCGATTTTTTCATGCTTCTACGGAACTTTTCATGTAGTTTGCGGCCATTTTCTACTGGCCAGAGTGAGATCCTATAGCTGGCTGCCACGAATAAGCAGGAAGATTCTATTGGCCAGCGTGAGAGTCAACAGCTGACTGACACGAATGTTAACTACCATGCTAGCATACAAAAAAATCGATAGCTGCATTCGTCACAAGTGGGAACAATTTAAATCTGCATGGCACTTTACTCCAATTGGCTCATTCGCTTGCATAAACTCAACGTTGATTCTGATTCCGCAGACCTGGGTTGGGTGTGAAAAAGTATTTGTTGTTAACATTCTTTTTTCATTCGTTTTTTCCAGTTACGAGTCGTTTTTTAATGCTGATCCTTTTGTGTTCTTTTTGTTTAGTTCTTTTTTCGTAACAGATTTAATGTTTAGTATAGAGCTTAGAAAAAAATCGCAAGATAGGCAAGAAGTAAGGCATGTAGCAACATCAGCACGGCAAAGGGCACTCCTTTAAAGGTAAGGAAGGGCAAAAATATTTTCAGTCAAGTGATAGTGGTTGCTGTATGAGTCGAACGATTTTTTAATCAAGCACGGGCAAAGCCGGGCCATGCTTCTAATATATATATATATATATATATATATATTGCCATCCACAGACAGACTGTTTCACTTATATCACAGCTCATCAGTGTGGCTAGACCTCCAGTTGCCTCTAACTAGGATCGAAACCCCACTGAATTGGCGTCAGTTTGGGATTCTACCTCTAAGCCTTTGGCGCCTGGCAGGGATGAAGGGGGATTTAAGTGTATATATTTTTAGATAAACACACAGTGACTGCGATAGATCGTATGTAGGTGTTACATTTGCGATCTACCGTGTATAACAGTAAAATTATCCAAAATCGTCTAACTGCATGGGATAATTGATCAACCCACAACATTTTTATTACCAAAAAACACTAAAGTAGTTAAGTTTCTTTTTTCCAGGTTTAGCCATCTTGCCACCATTTGTACTAAGAATCACTGAAGAACCGTTTGAGCCATCCAGCTAGAAAGAGAACAGGTTAAAATCATTTTGTGTCAGCCCCACTATGTCTTCTCAACTGAGCAATGCTTAGAGGAAAAAGATCATTTACGCCCTCAGTAATCGTACTAACATTCATATTCTGGCTTCCATCTTCAAAGTCCATTCAAGAACCATCGAGAGAATGGTGACTAAGTTAAATAAATAGGTGATAGTAGAGAGGAAAACTGGATCAGGAGGTCACAACAGGAAGAGGGATCGTTATTTCACCTTAGAGCTAAATACATTATTATTGCTCCAAGTATAGTCCAATATCCAGTAAGATATCTTTAATCATTTCTAAGATACGTTTCAAAGCTTAATCTAACAATTGGTGAATTTTGCTTTTACGTCCGGTATGGTGAGTTTAAGTCGCAATTGGCGGTCATGTTACGGGGTCTTCCTAAGAAAATACCAGTTCATCAGGATGGGTAAAACTCAGGGCATGAAAACGGTTCAGAAGTTACTTAAAATTTATGGAAAGCGAAAATCAACGTCTTGAAAGGGACATAGCATAGATGATCGAAATCAGCCTATGTATAATACTCGGAATTTCTAGTATCAAAAATAGAGACAAACTGAATCTGAATTTTTATCTAAAAATAAAACATAGCAGTTACTCTCAAAATGGTTTTGTTTCTTTTGTTTCACAGCTTATCAACCTCATTGAGTTTTGCAATACCAAGAAGATTTTTATTGCTGGTAATTTTTAAAAAAATATATTGCAGGTAATATTTTGTTTCAAAAGATGTGTTACTAGTATTAAAACCTATTTTTACACTTTCATAATGTTATGACCCCAGTTTGGGAGGTTAACTATCTACCCATAACTGGTACCTTAACAGGTGTTACGACCCCGGGTCAGGGTGGACCTGGAAACACCAGCAATTAAGAGGTGGTTCCACGCTCCTCAAAACCTGATCTGATGTCTTGCTGCCGGATGGAGTTTATCTTCATACCCAGGACGCCTCATTGGGGGAGTCTTAACCCGCTGCAGAGGTGCAGGAGATGTATCTTGAAACCCCAGCCGACAAAAGAATATGAAGAAAATTATTTGATTAATTTTAAGCAAACTCAATTATTAAGTTCATTCGGCCGTCTTTAAGCGAGGAAGTTGTGGAGGGCCATAACACACGTATTGAAAAAAACATAAAAAGGGAAAAAAAACTTGATAATTTTAATTCGTAAGCATGATGACATTTAAAAGTATTGTCTTGTTAATCTCGAGATCTTCAGTAATTTTTTATCGTAATATTCTGGAATATTCTAGCAAGGGAATATTAAGAAATGGTAAATGTTTTTCGCGAATTGCTTCAGTTACCCTTGGCAACTGAATGACGAACATGCTAAAGGTGTTAATCCCGCCAAAAATGGAGTAGTGTCTTACAAAACGCTGATTCGAGGCATGATTGATGGTGTTTATTTAAACGTCAGAAAATCGTGCAAACTGCGTTTCAGGAATTTATCCGTCAGTAAATATAGAAGCACTTTCTTAGTTCAGGAATGTTACTGGTATCACCTGAATGTCGTATTGGGTTTTGCGTCGTGTGTGCAATTAATCTGATATGCCATTTAGCGTTGCATTTCACGACCTGGACAAAATTCCTCTTCGTCAATATCCAATCACGGCGGAATGTCTCAGATTCTCCGTGATGGCACTAATCAGCTGTCCGGCCACTAGCTCATTTTCCGAACGACTGATTGGTTCGACGCATCGATTTAGTTGTACTGAAAGTAATTCTGAATTCACACAACATTCAACCTCTGCATGTCTAGCAATAAATCATTTTTAACTTTATTAATGCGTAGATAGAAAGGAACAAAATTTTTGCGAAGGCAGAGAACCGCACTCTTTGTTCCCTCTCTTTCTCTTCCTCCCGTGTATATATATATATATATATATATATATATGTATGAAGAAAATATTTGGAAAAACAAACAAAAATCCTTAAATATTAAATTTCCAAATATTTTCTTTATTCTGTCGGGATTTATTTCCATTTTTATATATATATATATATATATATATATATATATATATATATATATATATATATATATATATATATATATATATATATATGTATGTATGTATATATATATATACATATATATATATATGTGTGTGTGTGTATATATATATATATATATATATATATATATACATATATATATATATATATATATATATATATATATATATATATATATATATATATATATATATATATATATATATATATATATATATATATGTATATATATATATATATATATATATATATATGTATATATATATATATATATGTATATATGTATATATATATGTATATATATATGTATGTGTGTGTGTATATATATATATATATATATATATATATATATATATATATATATATATATATATAAAAGAAAAAGGCTCAGTTGAAAAATCCACAATTCTTTGGTAATTATTTTTTTTTTAAATTGTTCGTTACAAAGTAGTGCTTAATATTATATTATTATTTAAAATATTTTATAAATATTTTATCATCGCGACACGGAAATTTGTCTATTTCTGAACTATTTTTTTGTTCCATTTTCAAATGATGCTGGATAACTTAAAAAAAAAACGATTGACTTTCGTAAGCGAAGTAGTATTATATATAATTCTGGGATAAGATGTATACAAAATTGTATATTTTTCTCTGTGGAGCGGAAAAGAAATCTAAATTTTTTTAAGGCAGACCGACCTTCATTAATGGACTTCAATCTTCAGCGAATCCTTACAAGCTTCAGTACATTATTTCTATTTTCGTGTCAAGTGTCTCTGGCGATCTACATTCCTTGTTTCATCTAGGCCTGACCTTTGCATCTGGCACCCCATACACAAGGTAGAATTATTAGCATTTCCTTCGTATTCAATGAGTAAGAAGTAAATTCTACTCGGACAGCATCTTCTCAAGAACTGCTGCTCTGGGGAAGAGACTGCGGGGAAGCTTTTTTTTTTTCTGATCACTACAGTCTTGACCTCTTCAAGGCACGAGTTAACCGTTATCTTTCTTACATAACCTCATGAACTGAACATCTTGCCTTTTCACGCGCTCCTGCAACAGAAAGACAGTGACCATCTACCTTGAAATAGATGGTCACAGATTTGACCTTCAAGATTAGTACAAAAATTATACGCCTATGATTTTTTTTCTCACATCGTGCAGAATAATATGTCACTGGCAACGTTAACATCATTTGGGTTTATGTTATAGAGCGTGATTACATGAAGTGTGTACGGTGCAATAAATAATGACAAGGTACGTTGAATCGGCAAGCCGAGTTCACTTGCAGTCGATTATGCTGCATACGCTTTCATACAAATTCCCTTGTACAAAGGAATGAATCCTCTCTCCTTGCACACTCCACCTGTGGGCTAAATAGCAACATGGACAGGGATGTCTATTTTTGGGTGGAAACAGATCGATGTGAAGGTAAAATTTGAATGCCAAAACGGTGGAAAGGCAAGGGAAAACAATGGGAACCTGGTGGAAAGGTGACGGGAAACCGGTGGAAAGGTGACGGGAAACCGGTGGAAAGGCAACGGGAAACGGGTGGAAAGGCAACGGGAAACCGGTGGAAATGTAACGGGAAACCGGTGGAAAGGCAACGGGAAACCGGTGGAAAGGCAACGGGAAAGCGGTGGAAAGGTGACTGGAAACCGGCCGAAAGGCAACGGGAAACGGGTGGAAAGGTAACGGGAAACCGGTAGAAAGGCAACGGGAAACCGGTGGAAAGGCAACGGGAAACCGGTGGAAAGGTAACGGGAAACCGGTGGAAAGGTGACAGGAATCCGGTGGAAAAGCAACGGGAAACCGGTGGAAAGGTAACTGGAAACCGGCCGAAAGGCAACGGGAAACGGGTGGAAAGGTAACGGGAAACCGGTGGAAAGGCAACGGGAAACCGGTGGAAAGGCAACGGGAAACGGGTGGAAAGGTAACGGGAAACCGGTGGAAAGGTGACAGGAATCCGGTGGAAAGGCAATAAGAAACCTGTGGAAAAGCAACGGGAAACCGGTCGAAAGGCAACAGGAAATCGGTCGAAAGGCAACAGGAAATCGGTGGAAAGGCAACGGGAAACCGGTGGGGTGGAAACCGGTGGAAAGGCAATGGGAAACCGGTGGAAAGGTGACGGAAAACCGGTGGAAAGGTAACGGGAAACCGGTGGAAAGGGAATCCGGTGGAAAGGCAATAAGAAACCTGTGGAAAAGCAACGAGAAACCGGTTGAAAGGCAACAGGAAATCGGTCGAAAGGCAAAAGGAAATCGGTCGAAAGGCAACGGGAAACCGGTGGAAAGGTGACGGAAAACCGGTGGAAAGGTGATGAGAAACCGGTGGAAAGGTGACGGAAAACCGGTGGAAAGGTGACGGAAAACCGGTGGAAAGGTGATGAGACTTGGTTGTATAAACTTGGATGGCAACTGGTCTAAGAGAAGGACAACTCTGAATTCAAAACCTGCAGAGGGTCGTTTGGGGACCTTGTGGCACGTAGTGCACAAGGTCTCTGTATTCGGTCCTTCAAAAAGTGTGGATGGGCCTGCACGGAACCTTCACCACTATAATCAAATCTCATGTGCTGTTGTCGGTTTCCTAGGATCCGATCTGCTTGACCCTCATACGTTGAATTCGACGGAGAGTCGTGTATATATACATATACAAATATTTATTCTATAAATAATATATTTGTTATTAATACACTTTATTCTTTGGTAAATTTATACTTTCTTTTGGTTTATTTTTCATCTGAATTTATTTTAATGGGTACACGTATTTGAGTTGTTATTTGTGACAACTAACTCTCATTGTTTTACTTTTTAAATAGCTAGATGCAACCGTACTTTCTTTCTAACATTTTCTTTTCTTATATTTCTCACTTGTTGTATTCATGTCCTATGATATTCTTCCATGCCACCTAAAATCTTCAAAAATTTAAATACAATATCAATCGCCATCTTTTATGTTCTCGAATCTTTCTCCTCACTAAAGTCTTCTCACACTCTGACATTCTCAGTAACCTCTTGCGTCGCAGTGACATTATCGCCTTACTTCCATGATCAGAGTATTTCTTATACGCCGGGCCTTCAGATTTGTTTCGCCCCATGTTATGGACTTTGTTGCTATCGCAGTCTCAAATAATTTAGGGGTGAAGATATCAAAAGATAAAAATCCGTGAAGATCTATCCTCATGACCCGCGAATTCTGACTTTTAAAAATGAAAGAGACTATTTAACTTTAATTTTTCTGATGGTCATTGTTGTGGATCCCGGGATGAAATCCGGTACCAATAAATAACAAACACCAAGAATGAATATAGGAAAATAAATGTATTAACATAATAATACAAACTGGTAATGCAGGTTAGTAGTTCCAGGAATACGGGTTAGTAGCAAAATATCTATACAGTCTTTGGTATTAAAGTTTCGTTGTATGACTTCTTACTGAGTCTACGTGCTCGCTCACTGTGACTCTTGCTCGCTACGATCGTTCTGTCTGCCTGTCTCTCTGTTATCGTCACCCTCTGTTGCTCTCGTTTCTCGAGTCTTCACGTAGCAGTAGTATATGCGTGCCGAGTGTATGGAAAATGGTTGGACGTGTCACGTGATGCCTATTGAGATAGGGTGTCGTGGGTTTCTGGGACATTCGGTCATTTCCTTCCTTTCAAAAAATAGGCATCACTGGCCGTTGGTTGAAAAGCGTTTCGCATCGCCTTCAAAAAACTGTTCAACACGCGTCAAGTTGGATTTGGTCGAGATCAAAACAAGCAAATAGAATGCGCGCTACATCACGACCTAACATGCGCAAGTGAGATATTGGCGTGGTCGTCTATAACGACTTTTACGAGCGCGTCAATAAATGCAAACGCGTTCAAGAAACTTTCATTGCAGATAGATTTTACTTAAAGGAACAATTAGTTAGCTTATCTTCATACCCTGCCTGGTGGCAAACGCAGCTGGTGGCACCAGGGGTGGTGGTCCCGCCATAGCCACTGAAACCGTGAGATGACCCCTGGTCGGCGGCTGATGAAGACAGGGTATCGCACGTGCTAACACACGTTGCATGTTAAAAAAAAAAATGTATATACTGGGTGAGTCCATTTGTGTAAAAAGGGGAGAACCCCTTAACTGTCATAATAACTCAAGGTGAATAATTTCATGACTGAATAATGAGGCTTTGAATTCATTTGTCTAAATGTGCTGCAAATTTTTCATCTGCCTCATGTACACATAAATGATAATATAATAGACTTCTATTCGATTCCGAACAGACCTATCTGCTAATAATAGTAATATCATCTAGCGGTAGTCAGAGAGGTTTTATTAAATTATCAACGTAAATATAGTTTACTCGGCGTCAAGACTGAAGTAAATTGCTCACGCAATTTCAAATTGAATCACTTCCTTTCCAATTTTGATTATGTGTAAACTCTTTGGAGGATAACATCGGTTATTTTGTTTTGATATTTATTTTTGTTTTTTGTTCACCCGCTCTCCTCTTATTTAATATCATGGACTAATTTTTTTTAATATAATACTAGCAGCATGGCCCGGCGTTGCCCGTGCTTCATTCAAAAATCGTACGACTCGTACAACAATCGCTATCACTTCACTGAAAATATTTCTGCCCTTCCTTGCCTTTAAAGGAGTGCCCTTTGCCGTGCTGATGTTGCTAAATGCCTTACTTCTTGCCTATCTCACACTGCGAATTTTTTCTAAGCTCTATACTAAATATTAAATCTGTTACGAAAAAAGAAGTAAACAAAATGAACACAAAATGATCAGCTTTAAAAAAAAAAAGGTCTCGTAACTGGAAAAAACGAATGAAAAAAGAATGTTAACAACAGATACTTTTTCACACCAAACCCGGTTCTGCGGAATCACAATCAACGTTGAGTTTAAGCAAGCAAATAAACCAATTGGAGTAAAGTGTCATGCAGATTTAAATTTTTCCCACTTGTGACGAATGCAGCTATCGATTTTTTTTTTGCCTGCTAGTTAATATTTGTGTCAGTCAGCTGTTGACTCTCATGCTGGCCAATAGAATCATCCTGCCTATTCGTTGGCAGCCAGCTATTGGCTCTCACTCTGGCCAGTAGAAAGTGGCCGCAAACTAGATGGAAACTGCCGTAGAAGCATGAAAAAATCGATTATTTCCACTATCGATGGGAGTTGGGAAATGCAAAGTGGGTCTTGGCCTTCCCCCTAATTTGGAGCATGTGCATGTAAATTTTTGTGCAAATCCATCGAAAATTGTGTCCGTGTATTCGTTACACACACACACACACACACACACACACACACACACACACACACACACACACACACACACACACACACACACACACACACACGTCCTGCCTTTTATAGATAGAGATTTTATAATCATGAGATTTTTATATTATGGTGTGCGTTTTGTAGGTCTCCCTGAGAGTATGCCGTATTATGATATACGGAGGATTGAATGATGATAGATGAGTTCTTGTGGTGACGAGTGAATGTGTCGCGAATCGGATTAACTAGGTATAGGACAGTAAGTGATGACCAGCCTCAATCCATTTCTCACCTTTCACGGTCTTGTGTCACACTTGTGTCTATTTGATGCAATAAATCTCCACCTTTGACCAGGAGTTCTTAAACGCCAGGTCACGAGAGAGGAGGGTACAAAAATATATGTTTACTTATCCAGAATATTTTATAACGACAGAGTAAAATAAGTAGATTAATAAATAAAAGTTCATAATTATTTTAGAAATTGCATTGTACGAAATTGAGTTGATATGTATTGTTCGAGAGGCTGAGAAAGATTTGCGTTTATAAGTCACCATCCAATAGTGCTTGATCGACGACGTACGTACTCCATGGCGGAGTTTTTCTAAAGCGTGTTGAATCTAACGACAGGAAGAGATTGTTATGTAGAGATAGGAGCGACAGATTGCAAAACTGAAATGTTTAAACGTGATATGTTGTGACAGTATGTTAACAGTAATATGTTGTGAGACAAAATAGTTCATTGTAAACAATTTCTTGATCTCTGTTTGTCTTGAATAATTCCACACCAAATTTGATTCCTCAGTTTAATGGTTACCAATTTTTAAAACGCTGATTTCCTTACAACTTCTTTTGCTTTTAAAGACATTCGATAGTAGTTCACTAAAAAAAAATATACCGCTTTTTCAAATAAAAGTATTAGAAAGAAAATCAATTATGTTATAACCGTTAATGTCGATTGACTATCGATATATATTTCTACTTTTTGCCAATCCTTTTCAGATTTGTAGAGAGTTTGATTAAAAGTCATTTTTTTTTAATTTAACCTTTTTGTTTCCTTCTTTAAATGATGTTTTATTGAATAAGAACAAATGACTTTCAGGAGATTTCAAATTTCGCATTTACATTAATTCAATCGCAATTTTCATGTAATTTGTTTATTTGAGAAGATACTGGCTGTAGGGATATATATGTATATTAATTATTGAAGAACCAAAATTAAATTCCAATTTTTTTCTTCTAGTCAATCCCCTGTATATTGATACAGAAGACAAATTGTATGTAATTTGTTTTTATGTGATAATCAGAAAGGAATTAATTTTGAAATATATTTACAGTAATTCAATTGTCTGTTTAGGAAAAAAAAGAACTTGCGCTCTATTTGTATTTATATCATTCTCTAATTGTAAATGTAATTCAGAGAAGTATCCTGGCAGGCGACCGTTCAAATTGTAATGGAGTAATACGGCCGATGTTAAGTGTTCAAACTCAGGACAAGCTGGTAAAATGGAGGCGATTGTCTGTAAATAAAAGTACAGCTACCATGTTTGTATAATGTTCTATATGCATCATAACTTAAAATATATATATATATATATATATATATATATATATATATATATATATATATATATATATATATATATATATATGATGCAATATGGTAATCCGTATGGAATTTCTATGTATAATAAAAAGACTGAGAACATCATTATTAATTAAAGAATATCAAATTTTAAAATTTTAACTGTTTGATTAATTCATTATTAATAATAATATATATATATATATATATATATATATATATATATATATATATATATATATATATATATCTGCTATCGGTGAACATCTATTAAATTCTGGTGTTTGTAGGACTGAGTATTCTCCCCATTTCTTCCCCATTGCACAGGGCGAGGAACAGACTCCACCTCGACATTTTGGAGTCTGTTATTATCAATATACGTAGGCCGGCCGTCTGCGTACAACGGGAGATGAAGTTTAAGTTGGCCTTATTTGGGGGAACGGTTACATGATTTGAGATAAAACAATTTTTTTTCCCCTTACCATCCTGTTTTATTACGGTATTAATAAAAAATTTTCTTGTTAGTACTCCGTTTTAGATTACCGACGATTGTATTTGAAAATGTGTCGGTCGAAAGGTATCTTACATTTTATGTTTTAAACGTGGATATTGTTGTATCTTATGTTTAATATGATCCCATATTTTTTATTCCTCAAATGTCTGATTACATTTGGCAGTACGAGAAATCTGTTTACATATATATATATATATATATATATATATAATCAAAGGAAAAACTCAATATATCATTAAAGGGTTCGGTAATAATTTATTTCAGACAGAAAATTGAATTGCCTCATCAGACCAGAGGTATAAAAAAAACTATTTTTGATATTTTATATTAAAAAAAACCTATTTGGATTATCCTTACCACTTACGGATTTGTTGTTAGGATCTCTCTCTCTCTCTCTCTCTCGCTCTCTCTCTTTCTCTCTCCTCTCTCTCTGTACGTGTTTTTATATCTATATATATATTGTGTGTCTGTATTTAGACAACATTTTTTCATTAAAGCATGTTTCATTAAATAAAATAAACAAGTTTTGTCTATCTTAATCAAAATTCTTTACATATCGTCTGATAGCCTTAATAACATTATCATTGAAAGACGAAAGAAAATCACCATATTGATACATGTTTTTTTAATCCTTATATATATATATATATATATATATATTCATTTATGCATATAATCCTATATATATATATATATATATATATATATATATATATATTTATTTATGCATATAATCCTATATATATATTCATTTATGCATATAATCCTATATATATATATATATATATATATATATATATATATCATATAGTTATATATATATATATATATATATATATATATATATATATATATATATATATATATATATATATATATATTCATTTATGCATATAATCCTATATATATATATATATCCAAGTGCAACTTTTGGATAATAAGTGCGACATGACTGTAATTATTGAACAATATAGTTCATGCCACTTTTGACAGAAAATTTACCAAAAAAAAAAGAATTCACTCATCACCATATTTGTACAAAACGCACAATTGTAAAATTTAAATTCAAACTCAGCGTTGCGACTGCACGCTCCAAAAACAATAACTTATTTCTAATAGCATTTTTCGGATTACAACAATACATATATTTTCGTTGTCCTCTTATTACTGAGAGTAACGACAAGAACAAAATCTATTCCATACCTGACGATGTCTGCAGGAACAAAACGAAAGCTTGTAAAAATAATAACTTATGCAACAGAAATTTATAAAAACAAGGATCTTTTCCTTCATAAACAGGTTCGGGGTTTTTGTATATTATTTGAATTGTTCGCGACGATGGATTTCTCGCCAATTAAATTATTAACCTTTGTATTTGTTTTTGTATGAATAATTCATGAAATATATATATATATATATATATATATATATATATATATATATATATATATATATTTATGCATATAATCCTATATTAAGAAATGGACAAAGGTTTGACAATTTTATTTATTAAAGATATGTATTTAACGTTGTTTTTATAGATACAAGTTTAAGGCCTGAATATCTGAGTTTATAGAAAATAGTATCAAAAATCCTGTCAAATATGTTTGTTTATCAGGGCCGGTAAAAAATACTGTCATAAACAGAATATTTTCTTAATACTTGTAATAAAAAAACAATAAATATAAAAAAAAATGTCGGCCTGAATATATATATAATATATATATATATAAATATTATATATAAAGAAAATAATCCTATCAAAGAACGAAGGAATTGAATATGAAAAGGCCTTTTACATTCAGTCTGGTAAATGTTATTTAAACCAAAAAATAAACCCATCTAAACGCGCCAGAGCATTTAGTTAAATCACTTGTATCGAAAAAACACCGTTCGGCAGAAAAATGTCTTTAATAAATATATACACCGATATATATATATATATATATATATATATATATATATATTTATTTATATAATATAATTATTATATATATATATATATATATATATATATATATATATATATATATATATATAGATAGATAGATAGATAGATAGATAGATAGATAGATGCATATGATATCGCATAATGATATATTATTCTCTGTGAAGACGCAAAGAAATCTAATTTTTAAATCCAGATTGACCATTGTTGGACAGCTAAGTCTAATCCTTACAATCTTCAGTATACTATTTCTATTTTCGTTGTAAGGGTTCAACGATCTACATTCTTTAGTTTCTTTGGCACTGACATTTGCAGCTGGGAACCCTTACGCAAGGGTCAATCATTAGCATTCCGTTCGTATTCAATGAGTAAGTAAATAAATTCTACACGGACAGCTTCCTTCCCAAGAACTGCTGCTCTGTGAAAGACACGCCCGGGAAGCTGTTTCTCCGATCACGAAGCATCCTGACCTCTTCAAGACTTAAGTTAACCGTTATCTTTCCCACATAACAGCACATCTCGCCTTTTCTCGCGCTCATACAGCACAAACACGGTGACCATCGACCTTGAGTAACACCTTGATAATTAGTACAAAAAAATTTCTTTCAAAAGTTGCTTAATAGCTCATAAAAATCCATTAACATTTTTTTAAATATCTTTATTAATTTCTGCTAAATAATAGTGTGCAATATCGCCTCGCTAAATGGCCTACGGCGTCTAAAATATATATATATTCAAAAATAGTAATTGTTTCCTATTTATTTAACTAGTGACCCGCTTTAAAATTTCCAGGTTTTCTTATTTTAATTTTGTTATGAATCTTAATTCCTAAATTAATGATTGAATAAGGTCACTTTTTCCTAGAATTTATAATTGAGGTACGCTCAACCTAGTCGCAGAGTCAAAGGTGGGAGTATTTGTTGTCAAACAAACATAAATGTGCCGGAGCAGGCATCTCCAAGAGGAAATGGCTCACCAATATAAAGGCGGATGTATTCGGCAAATATATGTATATAAAACATTTGTAAGAGTAAATAATTTTACTTTATCTATGGATATGCCCTAATTTGAGGTTTCCGAATTAATTACATTGGTCATCATGATTTTTGGCGCCAAGAAACAAAACACATTTTTAGCTAATTTGATGGTACTGATTCCGAAAATGACCTTAGTTTTTCATAGTTAGCTATCGTTTTTGCTGTATTGAAATTGCTCATTTTTGGAAAAAAGATCAATTTACGATCTTGGCTGAAATAAAATATCCGTAATATTTAATATTTGAACTGAACAACATTAACAACATTCTTTGGTAATAATCATAAATAAGAATGCTGGTCATTATTTAGTAAGTAGGCAAGAAGAAAAGAAGTTGACAGCTTCTTCTATTTTACTGAAACAGAATTTAAGTAATTCTTTCTTCACTTCTTTATTTATTGCCCCCTTTATTTATTTCTTCACTTCTTTCTGTCCTTCTTTCTTTCTTTCTTTCTTTCTTCTTCCTTTCTCTCCTTCTTTCTTTCTTTCTTTCTTTCTTTCACAAGAAGCATCTCTAATGTGGAATTTCGGTCTTTTCACGCGGTCAAAACGAAATAGTCCATTATTTATGAGATACTGGCAGAACTAACTTATTGACTTATTTTTTTGTTACGCGCGCAAACACCCACCCACGCACGCACCCACGCACGCATATATATATATATATATATATATATATATATATATATATATATATATATATATATTGTACAATGCAACGATTTCTTTTTAGATGTTATTAACACTTGATGAGAATGAACGTAACTGAAAGTTTCACTGTGATTGATCAAGTGATATCAATCCGCCTCTGCTTTGATAGAACCGATCGTCAAACACTTATATGTATGTGTGCATGCATATATATGTGTGTGTGTGCACATATATATGTGTGTGTGTGTGTGTTTGTGTGTGTGAAAGTGTTCATATGTATATATATATACGTGTGTGAATCCATATGTATATATGAGTGTATGTGTGCGCGTGCATATGTAAATGAGTGTGTGTGTGCATGTGTGTTCACTTGTATATATGTATGTGCATTTTGTGCATATATATATATATATGTGTGTGTACATATATATATATATATATATATATATATATATATATATATATATATATATATATATATATATTGTGTGTGTGTATGTCGATCCGTTTGATGTATTGCTTTTAAAGCCGACTCTAAAATATTTACAATATAGTTACTTTATTTAATTTGAATATTAAAATTCGTTTTTTTTTCCCACCAATTTAGCTAAACTTCAAACAGTTAATTCATTTATGCAGTAAACAAAATTAGCCCAAGTGGTCTTTTTGTTCAGCGTCGATACTTCCGTGGGCAGATACATAATGCCTCCATAATGCTTGCAGCCCTGCTAGATTTGATGTAAACAAAACTCTTGAAATGTGCCTTTCTCAAACGCGAGATACTTTTGCCAATTTTAAGGTTTTTCACACAAGGGATATAGATCATAATTTATTATATATATATATATATATATATATATATATATATATATATATATATATATATTGTTTTTGTTTCTTCAGGACAACTGCCGTTGTACTGACAATAATTGCGGGAAGTATTTATCAGGCTGTAGATAATAATGGCTATAGTCTTGAGCGTTTGGTATACACGTTTTATTCACAAGTTGTAAACATATGGTGTCCCTTGACGAATTTTTTGCCTGATCCAGTCTTTATTATCGAATCGTTAAATGAAAGTTTGTCGGAGTTAACTCCTCTTTAATTTCTTAACTGTTCACTAGGGCACGCTCTCCATACACTATAAATACTGGGCCATTTATTGCCGCGTTCTCTTTTTACTTTGCATTTCAGCGGATACATTTAAAGGGTGTGATCTCTTTGCATTTTTGCCCACTTGCGGGAAAACGCCATGTAACACACATACACGTACGTACGAACATTCACAAAATTACAAACTCTTTACGTTCACACACAAACACAAATATTAATGTCTATATCCTTTGTAAATGTTTTTGTTTAATACTGTTATGGTCACGGTGATGGTCCAAGGTTAGAACCAATGAAAGAATAACACGAACACAGGTATGGAATACAAATATACACTGCGTGCCAAATTATTATCGAGATAACTTTTTTTTATAATATTTCAAAAACCGTGCAATCAATTCACACAAAATTTTTACACAATGTTGGCAACACTGAACTGTGCAATCAGTGAAACTTTTGTACTGATCTGCGCAATGTAAACAAACAGACGCCATATTTGTTTTCAGCACGGTGATTTGAGCGTGCCAAATTATTAGAAAAGTATAAGAATTTAGTGAAAAGATGGGCCGTAAAAGCAGTTTAAGTGATGCTGGAAAGAAAACTATTACCTCAGATCTCTCAAAAAGTAGATCTACGCTAGAAATTTTTAAAATGATAGGGAAGTGTCATCAAACAGTGAAAAATTCACCGCCAATCCTACACAAGTACGCAAAAGGGCAAATAAAGGCAAGCCGAGGGTTATTTCACGTCGACTTAAACAAGAGGCCACGAAGAACCCTGGACTTACCAGTCAGAAGCTTTTCAGTCGTATTGGGGATCCTACTGTGTCTAAAAGTACTCGGTGTCGGTATCTTAGGGAAATAGCAACAACAGTCAAACATGTATCGAAGCCTCCGTTGACGAGAAATCACATTCAAAATCGATTGAAATGGGCCGAGGACAATATGAAGATTGACTTCTCGAAAGTTTTGTTTACAGACGAAACTCGAGCAACACTTGATGGGCCAGATAGATGATGCAAAGGCTGGGTAATGAATGGACAGAATCGCCATCAGTGTTTGAGACGCCAACAGAGCGGTGGAGGCATAATGATCTGGGGTGGTATTATTGGAAACACATTAGTGGGCCAATGGAGAGTACCAGATGGCGTCAAAATGACTGCTGATGCATACATAGCATTTATGAAGAAGCATCTTGAACCGTGGATGAAAATGCAAAGAGTTGCCTTCAGAAGGGCCATTGTTTTTATGCAAGATAATGCTCCCTCACATGCTGCTCACAAGACTACTGAATATTTGAAAGACTTAGGCTTCGATGGACCTCGAAAAATGAAGTGGCGAGAAAATTCTCCGGATTTGCACTCAATCGAAAACCTTTGGAGCATCATGAAGCGAAGACTGTACGCCAACGGACGACAATCCAGGAGCAACGCTGAGTTGTGGGAAGACATTCTTGACATATCTCGCGGCATTACAGCAGATGACATCCTACAATTAAAAATTCTATGGATCGTCGACTTTTTCAAGTAATTTCAAATAGGGAAAAAACATTCCCTATTAATTTGTTTAAAACTGTGCCTTTGTTTTTATCTGTTATTATTTGTTTGATTATCTTATTTATTAGCTTCTTTTGATCATAAACATTCACGTAATTAATAACGTAATTAATTCACGTAATTAATAAACGTTTTGTTTGCTCAATTCTGGGAATTTTACTAAACCTTTCTAATAATTTGGCACTCTCAAATCACCGTGCTGGTAACAAATATGGCGCCTGTTTGTTTACATTGCGCAGATCAGTACGAAAATTTCAGTGATTACGCAGATCAGTGTTGCCAACGTTGTTTGAAATTTTGTGTGAATTAATTGGACGGTTTTTGAAATATTAGAAAAAAGTTATCTCGATAATATTTTGGCACGCAGTGTATATTAAAACAGAAATATAATACAAAGAAGTAGAAGTATTAGAATGATTATCAGTGAACTATTCCAATGTCCTTACAATAAGCTCTCAATTATCTCTCCACGTCTTACAATCTCCTCATACCTCTTGAGAGGCGCATTATTTATAATAGTCCATTATTATTATGGGTAAGTTCCTATAACAAATACATATATTGTTTGTATCTATATATCGGTCTTGTTGGTTTTCCTTACACTTCTTTATCGTGGATTTAATCTCTGAGTCCGCCATGTCCTTGTAATGGACCTTTTAATATTCGAGCAGGAATAAACGCACGTGTTCCTAATTTAACAACACGAAAACCCACGGTCCGCTACAAATTCTCTTAAACGGCTACTTTTCTTGATCTTTTCGGGTTAATGCAGTTGCCCCACCCTCAAGGCCACTTTTCTTGAACTTTTCGGGTTAATGCAGTTGCCCCACCATAAAGGCCACTTTTCTTGATCTTTTCGGGTTAATGCAGTTGCCCCACCATAAAGGCCACTTTTCTTGATCTTTTCGGGTTAATGCAGTTGCCCCACCCCCAAGGCCACTTTTCTTGATCTTTTCGGGTTAATGCAGTTGCCCCACCCCAAAGGTCACTTTTCTTGATCTTTTCGTGTTAATGCAGTTGCCCCACCCTCAAGGCCACTTTTCTTGATCTTTTCGGGTTAATGCAGTTGCCCCACCCTCAAAGCCACTTTTCTTGATCTTTTTGTGTTAATGCAGTTGCCCCACCCTCAAGGCCACTTTTCTTGATCTTTTCGGATTAATGCAGTTGCCCCACCCTCAAGGCCACTTTTCTTGATCTTTTCGGGTTAATGCAGTTGCCCCACCCTCAAAGCCACTTTTCTTGATCATTTCGGGCTAATGCTGTTGCCCCACTCCAAAGGTCACTTTTCTTGATCTTTTCGGCCTAATGCAGTTGCCCCAACCTCAAGGCCAGTTTTCTTGATCTTTTCGGCCTAATGCATTTGCCCCACCCTCAAGGCCACTTTTCTTGATCTTTTCGGCCTAATGCAGTTGCCGCACCCCCAAGGCTTCATACTCTGTCCTACTTTGTTTTAATTTTCAATAATGTCCTTTCGGATCCCATCATCTCCCACCTCGGTATCTATGTTGATGACACAACTATTGAATCCTGTCTCGATATTAAGTCTGATTAGTTCGATCAGGTCAAATTGCCAGACGTTGAGTTAATCTTTTTACCGAGACAATGTATGTCTTAATTTTAACGCTCACAAAACTAAACTGTTCTCTATTAATCATTTGAGACCCTCGTTTCCGCCTTCCATCAGCATGGCTGATGCTAAACTCCTGGAGAGTGAATCGTCTTCTCGGACTAATGTTTTTGGTTGATATGAAGTAGAACGACTATATTGAATCCATTTTTACTTGCTAAGACTCTCAAGAAATCTATCTTACATATCTATAAGTCTACCATTCGTCCATGCTTAAAATATTGCTGCCACATATGTTACGGTGCTCCTTCTGTTTACCTATTTACTTGATAAAATCCAAATTAATATTATTGGACTTGACCAGGTCTATCGGTTTAAGTCCCTTTCAAGCCACCGTAAATTCTCTCCGCTGCTGTGACTTTTGTATATGTCTATATTTCTGAGATGTGGTATTATGTACATTATTTATTGTCCTCATCTTTGTCGCTATATTTATTACAACGTATCGGCCTTCAGTATCTGTCTATATTTCTGAAATGAGGTATTATTTATACTATTTACATTATTCGGACTATTGTCCTCATCTTTGTCGCCATATTTATTACAACTTTTCAGCCTTTCAGTATCTGTCTGTGTTTCTGAGATGAAGTATTATGTACACTATTTACATTATTCGAACAATTGTCCTCATCTTTGTCGCTATATTTATTACAACGTATCGGCCCTTCAGTATCTGTCTATATTTCTGAGATGAGGTATTATGTATACTATTTACATTATTCGGACTATTGTCCTCATCTTTGTGGCCATATTTATTACAACGTTTCGGCCGCTGTATGCTCTGATCTTCTTGAGGTGGTTGGAATGTTGAACTGGACCCTTTTGTATGGTAATTGTCCAGATGAGCTGTTCGCCTGGTAACTAGACTTTTTTGAATTCCAGCGCCTTACGAGACTGGCGACAAGGTTTCATCAGTTTAGAGTTGAACTGGCCGGATATAACCGTAAGTTTTTTGGCTAACACTTCCTTTTCGCGTACTTCCCGCTTGTGAAACTCTTTTCCGGTTCCATGCTTTCAAGTTAAATTTAATATTAGAAAATTCAAATGCAATGTCAATTGCTATCTACTGTCTTCCTGATTACTCTTCTTTTGTTTTCGCCCCTCAGTAATGTTTCTGTTTTCTAATTCTTCCACACGTATAAAACCATTATTCCTTAGAGGCCTGCCTTGCTTTAGGCGAACTCGATTAAATATATATATATATATATATACACACACACACACACACACACACACACACACACACACACACACACACACACACACACATATCTCCTCGTGTCTCCCGTATATGAGTGTGCGTCCATTTTTCTAAATAAATCCACATTACAACCAAAAACGTTTGCGGCACCTCTCTTGTCTTCTTTTTAATATATATATATATATATACACATATATATATGTGTGGGGTGGGGAGAGAGAAGTAGACACAAGAATCGCCACTTCATGGAGACTTTTTACTAAAAGAGAGGGGTCTTTACTAGGAATGTTAGGATGTGTAGGAACATCAGTCAAACATTATTTGTTTATATAACAGTTATGTAAAATGCAAGACTCACAAAGAAATATTTAGTGATCTCTATCTATGAAAGGCAGCATGTGTGTGTGTTTGTATGTGTGTGTCTGTGTGTGTGTGTGTGTGTTTAACGAATGCACGGCCACAATTTTCGACGGATTTGCACCAAAATATGCATGCACATGCTCCAAGTTAGCGGGAGGGCCAAGACCGACATTGCATTTCCCAACTCCCATCGATAGTGGAAATAATCGATTTTGTCATACTCCTACAGCACTTTTCATGTAGTTTGCGGCCATTTTCTACTGGCCAGAGTGAGAGCCAATAGCCGGCTGCCACGAATAGGCAGGAATATTCTACTGGCCAGCGTGAGAGCCAACAGCTGACTGACACGAATATTAACTAGCATGCTAGCATGCAAAATAAAATCGATAGCTGAATTCGTCACAAGTGGGAAAAATTTAAATCTGCATGGCACTTTACTCGAATTGTCTCATTCGCTTGCTTAAACTCAACGTTGATTCTCATTCCGCAGAACTGGGTTGAATGTGAAAAAGTATTTGTTGTTAACATTCTTTTTTTATTCGGTTTTTCCAGTTACGTGTCCTTTTTTAAAGCTGATCGTTTTGCGTTCATTTTGTTTAGTTCTTTTTTCGTAATAGATTTAATGTTTAGTATAGAGCGTAGAAAAAAATCGCAGTGTGAGATAGGCGAGAAGTAAGGCATGTAGCAACATCAGCACGGAAAAGGGCACTCCTTTAAAGGCAAGGAAGGGCAGAAATATTTTAAGTCAAGTGATAGCGATTGCTGTATGAGTCGTACGATTTTTGAATCAAGCATGGGCAACGCGGAGCCATGCTGCTGTTTTTTAATAAATATTGACTTATCAGTATGTTTATATGGGCACATCGACTTGGTGTAACGGTTAGCACCTATGACTAAATAGGGAGTTCGATCCACTCTGCGTAGCCCATACTTTCTGTCTTATGCCACATGTAAGGAACGCTTAGAAAATCGTCATATTTCAAACAATTTTTACATACCGGGTGTAACTGCAAAATTGTCCAAATCGTGTAACAGCAATATTGTTTACTTATTAGATTGAGCTCTGAACCATTGTATCACAGAAATGATTAAAGATATCTAACTAGAATTCTTCGAGAACTTTACCAATACGTATGTATAGTTAAACTCTCCAAGCTTAGAAGCATCGTGAGGAAATCGATCGGAAACGAAAATGACATGATCATCACTTATTAATCATAGCTAAGAATCGGAAGCTGATGAAGTATTAAAATAAAGTTTATATACATGCATACATACTTACGTACATACATATATATCCATATATATATATATATATATATATATATATATATATATATAATTCCAGGATGATTTTCCAATTTATTCACGATGAACTTCGCCCTCTCTAACTGTCCTGGAATAACAGAGTACCTCACACGTTTCACGTACGATTTCATTTTCAAGTTTTTTTCACAGCTCTCTGGACTGCTATAGCTGAAACTTCTCTGTCACGGGCCGAACGACTTATGAATTGAGTTGGATCTGTTCTACTTGATCTCTTTAGCTCTTAGTTGGAGTGATAATCCCTTTTCCTGTTGTGACCGCTTGATCCAGTTTTTTTTCTCTCTCTCTTTTAGAAACTTGTTCACTGTTCTCATTGTTGCCCATGTTCACCATAGTCTATGAATATAGAATACAGCGCAGTACGTAATCTGTTTAATGAAACAACGTTAAAGATTAATACTCTCGAGTCAGATATTTTACTGAATCTGACTATATCGCCAATAGCACCAGCAGCTGTTCCGTAATTCTTCAGTCTTCGATATCAAAGGCTGGCAGTGCATATTCGGGGAAAACATGGCCGCCTTTATACACGTCGCATTGAATATTTTGAGCCTTCTGATTGGTTAACCCTTCTATTGGTGAACTATAAAATGAGTCAGCTCATTTTGACTAGCTCACTAGTACACCAGGGTACCTAAAACTTCCAACACTCATGGTGGTTCTTTAATAGAATTTGAAGATGGAAGCCAGATTATGAATGGTGGTACCATTACGGAAAGGCTGAATAATCTTTTTTCTCTCATCATTGCTTTCTTGGGCAAACAGTTGATCTGACACAAAACGATTGTAACACGTTTAGTTTAATAACTCAAAGGGTGTTTCGGTGACTCCTACGACAAGTGGCGTCAAGCATGCTAAACGTCTTATCTGAAGACCTGGAAAAAAGAAACTCAATTAGTTTAGATATGGAACATTTTATGGGATAGATAATTATGCTGTTACACGATTTGGAAAATTTTACTGTTATACTCTGTGTATTATTTATTAATTATTATTTTTGATTGGAAAGTCGTCAAAGAAATTCATCCGTTTGAGGCATAATACATGATACTATATATTTCTATGAATACATATAACATGTATCTCCTCTGATGTTGGCTCCTTGTCGTGGAGAAGAGGTTTGCCTGATCCAATGACACTGAGCGATGTCGTCAGAAGTTCTAATCTACTCGTATGGCCATCTTTTTCGTCAAGGTCGAAGACAAGGACCCAGACTAAGCGTGACCACCCCTACAACACCAAACAGTGGAGCAAACTCCTGACGATTACAAGAGATTTCAACGGTTAAACGAGTGAATAAAGAAGGCTACGCATGACAGACATACTACAGAAGGTGCCACTCGAAATTATGACAGGGTTAGCGACAGACTTTTCTTTCTAACTGACTTCTACGTTTCCTTCCATATGTGTGGGTCACTTTCTGGCAAGTTGAGATCTACCTTAAACAAATTCACGCTATCGGCCCTTTCTTCTACTCTGATTTTATTTCGTCACCAGACAAGTTTTATGGGACCTTACCCATAATAGCATAATAGACTATTCCATACGTAATAAAGACTGCGCCTCAAGAGGAAGCAGAGAGTTCAGTCCGAAGTCGGGCGACCGGCTGACCGGCTGATCGATTGAACTCTCTGCTTTCGGGCGGGGAGGAACCCGAACGAGGCTACGCCGAAGGGCGGAGTCTCATTCGGGGAGGTAAACCGACCCTGAACCCGTTTATACGGGTTTAAAGGGCATATTTTTGTGCCGAGCCCACGGGCTCGGAGATCCCACGTTAAACCGGCCTTGTGCCATATGATGCCCTCGTGGCGGGGGTGACTAAATACTGTTCCGTCTGAAGTCTGGAGTGAGGTCCGTCAGAAGTCCGTCAAGAGTCTGTCAGTCAGTCAGAGTGAGCGAGTTAGTCAGTCGAGTCAGAGGCAGTCCGAACAGAGTGGCGTTCAGACAATTACGACTAAACCTGATTGTTTGTACTAACACTTTCTACCTCTCTGTATATATTCCTGTTTGCAATATATCTTCTTTATTGGTTCTACCTTGGGCTATCACCGTGGTACAAGGAACCGGACCATAACAAGTATTGCAAAGACAAACGGCAATAGGGACTGAATGATGACAGCATGTCTTGGTGAAACTGGAAACTTCTAGTTCTGAACCGGCACCTTTGGCGGCGAATTTAGTCCTCAACGCCATCATCATAAAGGAAGGGATAAGCAAAGAAGAATTTCAATTCTTGGATACGAGATAAAGCCGACGAGACAACAATTTGACAATTATAATCTATATCCTTTGTATGTAAGATTTGAAAAGAAAATGGTAAAAATATCTAGCGTTTGGAAAGGGAACATTTCAAGAGCGTTTGCTTGTCTACCAATTTGTTTGTGCATCAATGAAAGTAGTTCGTCAAAGTAGTTGCCATGAAAATATTTGTAGAAAAGACAGAGGGAAGCCACAACACGTCTGTAAGGAAGTGACGTGATTTTGTTTCCGTCTCCAACCAAATATTGCAAAGACACACGGCAATAGAGAATGAATGATTAGAGCAGGTTTTTGGTGAAACTGGAAGCTTCTATTCCTGAAATAGTACCTTTGGCGGCGAATTTAGTCATCAACGCTATCATCATATTTTTATTATTTTTTTCTTCGGGTTACATGTGCTGTCCATTTTAGCTGTTGAAATTCCTCATATGATTTCTGTTATTTGTCGTTTGCGTCATTGCACACTTGATTTTGTGATTGATTAGCGCCAATTCACGAAGTTCGAAGGTGGATGTGTCTCGTTAAGCTTCATTCATTTCTTTAGGGCAGTTTTTTCCCACCATTCGTCTGAGAAAGCGGTTGTATACAGCTTACAGTTTAGACCGTTTACAGTTTAGCGGCAGTCCGTTTTATAACTGGATTCTACAGGTTTCATTTCATATATGCTGCAGAGGAAGGTCATGAAATCAAGTGTGTGCATCACTTGAGGTCCACCTTAAACAAATACACGCCATCAGCATTTTCTTCAACCCTGGTTTTCTTACGCTTCCATCTAACTCTTGCAAAATCAAACGGTGATAAGGAATGAGTGACGAGAGAAAATCTTGGTGATAATGGAAACTTCTAGTTCTGTACCAGCACGTTGTCGACGAATTTAGTCATCAAGGTCATCATTATAAAGGAAGGAATAAGAAAAGAAGTTCAGTTCTTGGATATGATCCGACGACGATAATACATCCTACCAAAGATATATTCAATATGAATTATGAGCTATATCCTTTCTATGTAAGATTTAAAAAAAAATGGTAAAAATATATAGCGTTTGGAAAGGGCACATTTCAAGAGCGTTTGCGTGTGTACAAATTTATTTTTGTATTAATGAAAGTAGTTTGTCAAAGCAGATGCCATGAAAATATTTGTAGAAAAGACAGAGGGAAGCCACAACACGTCTGTAAGAAAGTGACGAGATGCCAGATCAGGACCTATCACATTGCGTATCTGTCTCTGGATTTTGTCGAAGACCTCGAGATGAACATCGGGGGCGCCAGATCATATATGGCAGCAGTATTCAATGCAAAGACGAATGGTTGATTTGTAGATTCTACTCTGATTTTATTTCGTCTCCAACCAAATATTGCAAAGACAAACGTCAATAGGGACTGAATGACGAGAGCAGGTTTTGGGGAAACTGGAAACTTTTAGTTCTGAACTGGCATGTTGGCGGTGAATTTAGTCATGAAAGCAATCATAATAATGGAAGCGATCAGCAAAGAATTCTTAGATATGAGATAAAGCAGACAAGACGATAGTTTAATCATTCCTGAACATGTTTGGCGAGTATGGTGTATTTATTCCATATCTCTTATGCATTAAAATAAATAAAAATGGTGAATATATCTAGCGTTTGGAAAGGATGCATTTCAAGAGCGTTTGCGTGTGCACAAATTTTCTGTAATGTTCAGTGTTTCTTTCGGGCTTTCGTCTTTAATTTTGTTCTTTCTTCTTTCGCGCATGAGATTAAAACTTGTTGTGGTAGGATCCACCTAATTTGCATAGTGGAGTACCGACCCTATAAATATGGTTGGTACCGGGAAGAGAGGGAGGAATCAAGAGATTCAACCAGAGACTCTGCCCGACTGCGACTCAGTCAACACATTCTCCAGGAACGGTCTTACCAGGAATATACAAAAGACTATATGTAAATATTGTGTACATTTTCTTGCTTCAATACATTTTGTTCTAAGTACATTTTGTGTTGCATTATTATTCCATGCATTAGTCAAGTTTCAACAAAACTAAAGACATTAGACACACTCCTCCAATTCGACGAAATAAACGTTTCGTTAGGAAAGCGATGAAGTCAAGGAATTAGACATCAATCGCTGCAAAAAAAATAAACTATAAGTTTCCAGTTTCACCAAAACAAAAAAATAAATAAATAAATAAATAAACACCCTTACATTTCTTAAGACTAGATATCCCTATGACTGATCTAATTTTTTTTATTTGTTTGTAGCATCAATATTGTTTGATCCCCTTGGATTTCTTTAGACGATCGATCTCAATATAAATTGTCAAAATTGGATTCGGCTTTCTGGCCAGATTTTCGCAATTCGTATCCCTGTTTACTTTAGACATTCGTTTTTAACTCTAGTCACTTGGACAAGAATTGGGTGATCCGTTTCCCAATTAAATCCTGCATTACTTTTACCATGTGGTCTTCCTAGTCAGGCTTGATTCATCTGTCTTAATATTAACTGTCAGTTTTCTTTCTCTGGCTTTTTATTGAGCAGTGAGTTGGAAGTACTTGCTGGTCTCTGTTCGTAAAATAAATAAGTTTATTACGAAAGCAAGAGCCGATCAAATCATGAAGTAAAGATCAAATCAGCAATTGCAGATCAAATCAACTTATTAAAACCAATATTCTTTAGAACAACTTAAAATTTCTTGGTTCATTGATTATGCGGCAAATAATTCAACGTCTGAGTCATTTTTCTTATTTGTATCTATAAATATTACCTTGGTACGTTGATAGATTAAGTCTTCGTTTATAATCGAATATATATGCATTTATTTATATTATATATATATATATATATATATATATATATATATATATATATATATATATATTATAAATTTACTAATTGAAAAATATGGTTCCATCGCTAGACAGGAAGTACCAGAAACTAAAAACCTCAAATTCAATTAGAGAATTAAATAAAAGTCCCTCGTCCTGTTTCATTTTCAAACGAATTTTGGAATAACTTATTTTACTAGGTTTTATAAGCATATCCATTCATAATATTAGTCTTTAAGCATACGGGGAAATCCAACCATTTTAACAAGGGTGGTAGTGTATTCATTTACTCTGACAACTATTGTATCAAAATATGAGTTACTTTCGAAAAGAAGTTAAGTCGATGTAGCGTAGGGTTGCCTTTTCCAACGAATGATGAAATCCGTTCAACGCATGTCGTCTGGTCTTTATCAACGACCAAAAGATTTTTGGCACTTTTGTTTCGCCGTTGAATTTGTACTTGTATACATAAAGATTTTTTTTTCTAAAAGGGTTATTTGTATATGAATATGTCGTATTGAGCTACAATTTTAAAATATAATTCTTAATTTTAATTACTACTAGGCTATACCTCTTTTAAAACAAATAAATGTAACAGAATTACTTAAATTATTTAAAAAATTATTTTTAAATATCAAATATAAATATGTATATTTCATTTATCTGCTTTTTTATTAAACATTATCTAAAGAAACTTTTTGACAATGTCGGAAAAGAATAGCTATTTCGTTTCTTTGATTAAATAAATTTTTATTTTTATAAACCTAGTAAGACATATAATAATATAGATAGTTTCTCATATATGCACAAAGGATAGGGGTCATTTAATGACATACACATTTTAGATTTTCTTATTAATTTCCATTTCACAGTATTTTATTGGATTCTTTTAAGTGACAGAAATATATATATATATATATATATATATATATATATATATATATATGTGTGTGTGTGTGTGTGTGTGTGTGTGTGTGTGTGGTGAAACCTCCCGTCGTATTCGACGTATAAGGGCGAGCAATTAATTTCCTATGAATCGACAGCCAGACAATAGCACATATGATTTGATTACGGTAATGAAGGATTTCTGCAGAAGCCACCACACTTTTTGAAGGGCTGAATACAGAGACCTGGTGCACTACGTGCTACAAGTTCTCCAAACGACCCACCGCAGGTTTTGAATTTAGAGACCAGTTGCCATCCAGGGCTATAGAACCCACTCTGTCTTGCTATTTACCCATAGCTGGAGGGAGAAAAGAGGATTCATACCTTTCCCAAGGCTAATAGCACGTAATAATGAATTTGGTTGGAATTTGAACACTACTCTCCGAGCACTCAGTCCGAGCCGCTACTCACTAGTGTGTGTGTGTGTGTGTGTGTGTGTGTGTGTGTGTGTGTGTGTACAGGACTAGAACATGTAAAACTTGGGATGACCCATGCCCTTTGTGCCTCCATGAGAAGCTGCATATTATTAAGTTTCTAAATAATAATAACCTATTAAACAATAGACATGAGTTAACGGTTTTCTGTCGTCATCATCAAATCTATGGTTTGAATGATTAGCTAAAAGCAAGCATACAATATAATAACTTTTATAATCCATAGCCAAAATAAATAGTTTAAATACCCTAAAAAAAGAAAACCCTTTATGAAGTCGTCAAAGAACAAAAGTTACGACAGTTTTTTATATGCACAAATCCCTTTCATAAAGAAATAAAAAAAAAATAAATAAATAAATCTCCGTAGACACGTAAGCCAGACTAGGCTAAAACATCTTCCGTTTCAAATTTAGACACCACCACCTTACCCTGACTTGACATCTATGAAAGTAACCCTATACTGATACTTATTATTAACACCCAACACACGCCTACCCAATTTAAACAATTCGCTGTTAGCATGGAAATTTTGATTTCAATTATTAAAACACGTAAATTTCTGAAATAAATTATTCCAAAAAAAATTTCGCTTGAAGATGGAACAGAGCTTTCTTTAACTCAATTTAATTCAAATAATTATATTGAAGTTTTCGGCTTTTGTTTTGAAACATGAGACCTCTTATGTCGCGAGTTGGAATCATATTTTTAAATAAATAATTATACATATATATATATATATATATATGATCAGTAAATATTGGTTGTTTATATTTGAGGCTATACACATTTACTTTGTTCGGAAATAGACAAATATTGGAGACTATTTACTTGGTTTAGTAATAAGTAAATATTGGGCATTTATGCTTGAGTTTATAAACGTTTTCTTGATTCAGGAAGAGATAAGTATTGTTGGTTGCTATTTGTGCTTACTTGTTGAAGATATAGGTATTTTTTGCAGTAAGGTTCACCCTTTACAAGTCCCAAGGGCAACTGGACGTAGAGAGGTTCGTTTGAAAGAAATTTCTACGGACATGAGTGAAAGAGAACAGTTAACCATAGCCCTGAGCAGGGAATCGAGGAAACATCTTGGTTGACGGTTCCACAGAGCAGTAGATCGAGGGAAGAATCCGTTCGAGTGACACTGACTTCTCACCGATGGAATACGGAGAGAATGTAGATGATTTGTTACTATGTAAGTAGCATGCCGTGTCCTTGTCGTAAAGGTTTGAATTGAGGGGTCCAGGGGTTGCACTTTTCGTGAAAGCAGCGATAGAGCGGCGATAAGCTTGCTACACCCCGTCTGCGGAAGAGAGGAATATTGTTCGTTTATAACTTAGCTTGTAATCATATACTTTGTTCCGAAATATGTAAAAATTTTGTTGGTATATATTTAATTTTTATATTTCCTTGGTTTAATAATCAAGTAAATATTCGTAATTGATAGTAACATCTATATGCATTTATTAGATTCGGTATAGGTAAATAATGATTATTTATATATACATTTAAAAAGATTTACTTTATGCAGGAATAGCTAAAAAGGTCGTTTATATATTTGAGACTATAAGCATTAAATTCCTTCAGGGATAGGAAAATATTGGTCGATTATATTGGAGCTTTAAAGTATTTAGTTGGCTCACGTATATATATATATATATCTAAGACATTTTTATGTTTATACATTCTTTTTAAGTAAATATTTAAGTAAACGGTCTATTTATAATAAACAGTATTAAACAACATTTATGTCCGAGAAATATTCACAAAAAAGATTCGTCCTTCGACAGAATTCGAACCTGTATCCTATAAAGAACCGTCATTTAGCTTGACGTGTCTTTAACCGATTTGGCCACAGAGGAGCGTTCGGTAAGTAAATCGGTTAAAGGCACGTCAAGCTAAATGACAGTTCTGTATGGTTCGAATCCTGTCGAAGCACGTATATTTTCTGTGAAAATTTCTCGGACATTACGGCCGGTAAATGTATTTTAATACTGTTTCTTATAAACAGAGCATTTACTTAAATATTTGTTTCTATAAAAATAATGTATGAAACATAAAACTGTCTTAAAAAATAATTGTCGACTTTTTGTCCATTTATATATATATATATATATATATATATATATATATATATATATATATAAAGAGTAGTAAATTATATGATCCGTTGTTCTTATTGATATATATATATATATATATATATTTTTATTTTTACACAACATTGCTTAATGTAAATTTACAGTGCATAAATATTAAAAATTAACTGATGGAAAATATGTTTTTTTTTCGCTACACAGTAATAACCATGTTTAAAAAATGGAAGCTAAAAACTTTAAATTTGATTATATAATTAAATTAAAAGCATTAGTTCCGTTTCATCTTCAAGCGAATATTGGAATAACTTATTTTTAAATTTACTGAGTTTTAAACGCACATATATATTCATAATTTCCTGTTTCCAAGGATACAGAGGAATCCAATCATTTAGACAGGGGCTGTAGCGTGTTCATTTTTATTAACTATTGTTGTATCAATTATGAGTTACGTTCGAAAAAGAGGTTAAGTTTAGGGAGGGTAGGGGTGTATTTTTCAACGAATTCTGACATCCGTTAAATGCATGTCGTCTGTTGTTTTGCTTTGTTTTTTTCGTTTTTTTTATTAACGACAAAACTTTTAAGGTATTGTTTTCTTACTTGTATACTTAAACATTCTTTTTTACGTTTTATTTAACTACAATTTTAAAATATTTTTACTCTTAATTACTAATAGACTATATTTCTTTTTTAAATATATATATCCAAGTATAGGTGTATACGGAATAAATTCCAATAACCAAAAAATGCAATTCTTAAAAGAATGCTCAATATAGAGTAGAGCAAATATAATTATTTATTCGAAAATTATAACAGAAAGGGTCGTGGATACCTATTTCCTGTCTCGTCGCTTTTTTGCGTGTTTATCTATCTAAATATTTATACGTGTTTGTGTATCATTATCTGATTGTGTATGTATTGTCTTTTGCAAGATTTCATCCTCCCCTGCCCATATCTTCACTTCCAATATATCTTGTAATGGATGTCGGAGCAACATTAGATTTTAACGTTTCTTACAACTTAAATTTGTCCTTTCAATAAAAACAAAATAAATAACAAATCATATGTATTTTTCCTCTCCTTTCTTCTTTAAATAATATTATATTTTTTTTTAATTTAATATAGATTAAATTTAAAATGTAAAATTGGTAATTTTTAATTTCATACTATAATATATTAATTACTTAGAATGAATTCTATTTTAGTCTACCCGAACATTAAAACATTAAATAATATTTATTATAACCAAAGTTTGTTGTCAAGTTTTTTGAATTCTCATATACTTGTATTTTGATTGGTCATTCCAGCTTATGTAACAGCGTTTCCCCTTAGCGAGGGGGTGTTTGATTGATTTGAACCTTTTAAAACCCTTTATTCTACATTCAACACCATTACTTGATGAGACACCAGAAGTGTTGAAACAAAATGGGTACTATTGTAGTGATTTTAGAACATATTTATGTTACAATTTTCGAATAAATAATTATATATATATATATATATATATATATATATATATATATATAATTAAAATATGATTCCAACACGGTACATAAGAGGTCTCATGTTTCAAAACAAGACCCGAAAACTTCAATATAATTATTTGAATTAAATTGAATTAAAGTAAGCTCTGTTCCATCTTCAAGCGAATTTTTTTTTTTTTTTTTGGAATAACTTATTTCTGAAATTTACGTGTTTTAATAGCATATTCATTATTGAAATCAAAATTTCTATGGTAACGGCTAGAGCGATTGTTTAAATAGGGAGGGGTGTTGAGTGTTAATAATAGGTATCAGTATAGAGTTACATTCATAGATGTCAAGTCAGCGTAAGGTTGGGGTGTCTAAATTTAAAACGGAAGATGTTTTCGCCGAGTCTGGTTTACGTGTCTATGGAGATTAATTAATTTTTTTTATTTTATTTCTTTCTCAAAGGGATTTTTGTATATATAAAAAAAAACTGCCATAACATTTGTTTTTTGACGACTTCATAAAGGGTTATCTTTTTTTGTAGGCTATTTAAACTATTTATTAGGGCTATGGATTATAAAAATTATTTTATTATTTGTTTGTTTTTATGCTAATTATTCAATGCAAAAATTTGATGATGTCGAAAAAACCGTTAACTCATGTCTATTGTTTAATACATTTTTATTATTTAGAAACTTAGTAATGTGTAGTTTCTCCTGTAGGCATAAAGGGCATGGGTCATCCCAAGTTTTACAATATATATATTGGCTGTTTATTTTTACAATATATATATATTTACAATATATATATATATATATATATATATATATTTACAATATATATATATATACAATATATATATTGGCTGTTTATATTTACGTCTGTGAGTATTTACATTGTTAATTCTAAAGGCAATAGACACATTTACCGCTTACACCGAGTACGTATTACCACTGGGAAATTAAATTTATAAAATCTTTCTCATAAAACAATTTTTAAAGAAAATCGTTTTCTCAAGTACTGTAGCTGTTATCCCTCTTTCAAGTATCGATTGGGGTTTCCTTCCTAACCTTTTGTTTGAAGTAGTGTGGAACGTCAATTTTCTCGTATGTCGTATGACATTTTGTTTGATTTATACGTGCTATACATTTTAGTTGTTACTGTCTGTGAAGGTTTGTGTTGCGGGCCAGTGAACGCTTTGAGAGATAAACACGTGTGTCTCCTGAAATACCCACAACCAACATGGCAGGCTCAGAGTAGACGCCCACCTAAAGAAAATGTAAAGAGACAATAAGACCAATTATGTGTACAAACAAATGATAATGTATTAACAAAAAAGAATATTGTTCTGTTACTAAACAACGAGCTTTAGTGGAGAAAACATTTAATCTAGTGAATTGTTTGCGTATGTGCAGTTTGATGTAGAAGAAATTCCTAGAAAAGTTTAAGTGAAAGGTGTGTACGTACGTGTGTGTGTATTGTTTATCCGTGTCCCAAAACGGGAACGCGTTCTTCCGCGAGAAATTTACATGTTGACGTCTATGCGGAAGGAATGAGAAAAAGAGGGCGAGAAATGATGTCGCTGAGTATTTATAGAACCGGAAAGCGTCCCCTAGTAGCGGTTTCGAAAATAAGGAGGACGTAAGCCGACAGTGATGCCGTTTTTGTTATTTGGTACTGCTCTTTGTTTTTGATTCTGTAGCGATAGTTCACATGGTTTGAAGAAAGATGGTATTCGCTAAGGCTTACAGGTTTCATTTGCTCAAATATATTTTTAACCACTAATCTGAGAAATTTGTTGTATAGAGCTGAGAGTTTAGATATTTCTGAATGGGTGTGGCACCATGCATGAAATTCATATGAAAACATATATATAAGTAGGGTATTGAAGAATTTGACACCACTACTTTTTTTTTATGTTAATGTTGCGAAATATTTAAAAATATGGGCGAAATTGCTAAGAGCCAGTTGTAGGTTCACTTTGTTTTTCTATATATCTTATAAACAAACCTATCTCGGTTTATTTGAAGTGATTAGCCTTTGCCAGATAGACATAAGGTGAAGGTATATATTATTCGTCTATAATTATTTTCTTGATTTCTGGAAAGGTAATTATTAGTCGCTTTATAATGATTACATGTTTCCCGAAAAGGTAATTATTAGGCGCTTTATAATGATTAGATGTTTCCCGGAAAGGTAAGTATTAGGCGCTTTATAATGATTACATGTTTCCCTGAGAGGTAATTGTTAGGCGCTTTATAATGATTACATGTTTCCCGGAAAGGTAATTATTATGCGCTTTATAATGATTACATGTTTCCCTGAATGGTAATTGTTAGGCGCTTTATAATGATTACATGTTTCCCTGAAAGGAAATTATTAGGTGCTTTATAATGATTACATGTTTCCCGGAAAGGTAATTATTAGGCGCTTTGTAATGATTACATGTTTCCCGGAAAGGTAATTATTAGGCGCTTTATAATGATTACATGTTTCCCGGAAAGGTAATTATTAGGCGCCCATATTATTTTTTTATCCATCTGTTAAGTAGCGTATTCTCAACTCGATCGGCAAAGACTTCACCTGTCTTCATTTTCAAACGCATACGTTTTATTTTTATTAATAATATTTCGATTGAATATTTCGTGCCTATGTCTTCGGAGAAATTGAAGATATTTAATATACTCATCTGTGCGAAAAGAGAAGGAAACATTTTCTCTTTTAGGAATTAGAATTCCTTTATTGGTTGCAAAATATATAGAAAGCATTTTTAGCGTAGTAACAATACCCTTAAGTTATTTTCTTTCAAATATTTGCACACTGACATGAAGTGTTTTCGTTTTTACTTCTTGATTAGTTCCCCAGTGACTAATATTTACCTTTCCTAAAATAAAGAAAAGAAATTTGCTTCTCATCCTTACATTATTCTTCGAAACAACTTCGACCGCCAATGTCGACTATTGCTTAAATTATCAGTAAGCTGTAGTGTTGAGTGGACGAACTTTATTTAAGCGTACGGTAGATGAAATCAACGAACATAGTTCAAATCCCGATGAAGCTTCTCTGTATTTACATTCTGTTTGGAAAGCCAGGAATCCATATTTCAAAATTGATCAAATCAGAGCATATTTCCTGCTAATTCATTTACAATGCTTCTAATTTCAAAACATGGCTCTCCCCAACTTCCTATTACTTGTAGACGTTAGAAGCGTTTGCCATTTTGCCCAGCCTCCCACAACCCGTTCCATCATCCAGTAGGTGGCCCACTGTCATCCCTAGACTCTCTTTCATTTGATATGCACTGTGTCAAATTCTCCAAACATCCTTTCTCATTATGTGTCCAAGAATTTTCAGCGTTCACTCGTTTTGAGATTTTTTGTTTCTATTTTCCTTTAAACTTATTCGCTGTTCTGTCCATAATATTCTTGCTATCCTTCTATAGAGGGACATTTCTTTTACATCAAGTTTACCTTTCTTCATCCATTAAAAAATAACGTTTACGCAAAAAAATTAAAATATGTTAGAGAAATAAATGGAAAATCCATTCCGAAAAAGACTGATATTTACAGATAGACGGATAGATATGAAACAGACCGCGATAGATGGATATATATGAACAAACTAAAATAGATGTATAGATATGAACAGACCAAAATAGACAGATATGAAAAAACTTACATGGATAGATATGAACAGACCAAAATAGACAGATATGGACAGACCGAGATAGATGGATAGATATGAACAGACCAAGATAGACACATATGAAAAAACCGAGATAGATGGATAGATATGAACAGACCAAGATAGACACATATGAAAAAACCGAGATAGATGGATAGGTATGAACAGACCAAAATAGACAGATATGAACAAACCGAGATAGATTGATAGATATGCACTGACCACAATAGACAGATATGAACAAACCGAGATAGATTGATAGATATGCACTGACCACAATAGACAGATATGAACAAAGCGAGATAGATTGATAGATATGCACAGACCAAAATAGACAGATATGAATAGAAACTGAGATAGATTGATAGATAGAATCAAAATAGACAGACTGAACAAAACCACAATAGACAGATATGAACAAAACTGAGATAGATTGATAGATATGCACTGACCACAGACAGATATGAACAAACGGGAGATAGATTGATAGATATGCACCTGACCAAAATAGACAGATATGAACAAACCGAGATAGATGGATAGATATGACAGACCAAAATAGGAGATATGAACAAACTGAGATAGATGGATAGATATGCACAGACCAAATAGACAGATATGAACAAACCGAGATAGATGGATAGATATGCACAGATAGATATGAACAAACTGAGATAGATGGATAGATATGCACAGACCAAAATAGACAGATATGAACAAACCGAGATAGATTGATAGATATGCACAGACCAAAATAGACAGATATGAACAAACCGAGATAGATTGATAGATATGCACAGACCAAAATAGACAGATATGAACAAACCGAGATAGATTGATAGATATGCACAGACCAAAAATAGACAGATATGAACAAAGGAGATAGATTGATAGAGCACAGACCAAAATAGACAGATATGAACAAACCGAGATTGATTGAGATATGCACAGACCACAATAGACAGATATAAACAAACTGAGATAGATTGGATAGATACAATAGATAGATGAACAAACCGGAGATAGACCACTGACCAAAATAGACAGATATGAACAAACTGAGATAGATGGATAGATATGCACAGACCAAAATAGACAGATATGAACAAACTGAGATAGATTGATAGATATGCACAGACCACAATAGACAGATATGAACAAACCGAGATAGATGGATAGATATGCACAGACCACAATAGACAGATATGAACAAACTGAGATAGATGGATAGATATGAACAAAAATAGACAGATATGAACAAAACTGAGATAGATGGATAGATATGCACAGACCAAAATAGACAGATATGAACAAAACTGAGATAGATGGATAGATATGCAGACCAAAATAGACAGATATGAACAAACCGAGATAGATTGATAGATATGCACAGACCAAAAATAGACAGATATGAACAAACCGAGATAGATTGATAGATATGCACTGACCAAAATAGACAGATATGAACAAACCGAGATAGATTGATAGATATGCACAGACCACAATAGACAGATATGAACAAACCGAGATAGATTGATAGATATGCACAGACCACAATAGACAGATATGAACAAACCGAGATAGATGGATAGATATGCACAGACCAAAATAGACAGATATGAACAAACCGAGATAGATTGATAGATATGCACAGACCAAAATAGACAGATATGAACAAAACGAGATAGATGGATAGATATGAACAGACCAAAATAGACAGATATGAACAAACCAAGATATTGATAGCTCGGCAAACACGGATTTTAAGTTAATGAAACTCTTGTCCATTTATTCTATCAATTTATAGTGAGCATTTTAGTCTTTTTCTCTTGTTCTGAAGCATATTTTTGACATCTTCGAGTTGATATTTACTTCCTTGTCACTTTACTTCATTAGCTTATATGTAGTTAACTGCGGCACTGAGATCCGTAAGCGTTATTGGGATGGCCAAGGACACATTCCAAAAGCTGGGCAAAGTATTGCGAGACAAGAGGATTTATTTGGTAACTAAGAAAAGAATACTGAGCTGTTACGTGACATCTGTCCTTCTTTACGGCAGCGAATGTTGGACGATTTCCTCAAAGATGAAAAAGAGACTCGAGGCGACGGAGATGTGGTTCTACAGAAGAATTCTAAGGATGTCATGGACCGAGCGTGTGAGAAACGATGAGGTATTAGAGAGGTTGCAAACAAAGAGGAGGTTTATAATTAACATCAGGAAGAGGCATCTGAAGTTTCTGGGACATATAATGAAGAAGGAGGACCTGGAGAATCTGATACTCACAGGTCGAATAGCGGGAAAGTGAGATAAAGGAAAACAACGCCTGACATACCTGGCGGGATAAAGCAAATGGATGACAGAACGTGGTCTGGGGGAGGTAGCAGAGGGAAGGAAGTTGTTGAGAGCTGCAAGAGATAGAGGGAGATGGAGCGCCATAATCGCGTATGCCGTGAAAGGACATAGTACATAAAAAGAAACGCCTGCAATCAACCCATCAATTAAATAAACATTTCATAATCTTAAGCTTCATGAGACAATCTGAAATTATTTGATAAAAGAATCTAGCACAGATTTTGCTTTTGGCATCTCATTTCGCTGTGTTTCTGAGAACGAATATCATACAGTAAAACCTCGAATTAACGGTCCCGGAACTAACGGACTACGAATTTAACTTTAAAAGTTTCCAAACTTTATTTAAAGGGATGTAGTAACTTAAAAATAAAATAACCCTGCATAGATACTGTATTTACATTTATTTCGAATATTTTTTTTTTATTATACTGTGTGTTTTCAGGCTACGGAAAAAAGGCTTCAAATTAACGTATCTCAAATTAACAAACGATCACCTTTATTAGTCCGTTAATTTGAGGTTCCCCTATTCATATATAGTGGGTTTGGTCTGCGTGATCTGATCTTTCCATTAAAATAAAAATAATTTGGTTGAAAGTCTAAGAGAAAGACAATAGTTGACTGCTGATTTAGAAACTCCACCCTGTAAAATCTTCAATTTTTTTTTTTTTGTTACAGAAAACATAACGACGTCAACATGGGTGGTGATCCTTTGACTCTGTATATGTTAGGTTGTCGATATTTTTAACCGTTCGACTGAGCTAATATTATTCTTGACATATATATCTTTTTTCCTGTTGCAGGTAAACAGTTTTGTGGGAGCTTTTCACGATGCTGTCATTTTGTACGCATTGGCATTAAACGAAACACTAGAAGCTAAAGGATCTATCACAAATGGCAAGGAAATCACCAGACGAATGTGGAACCGGACATTTGAAGGTAAGCATTTTTAGGCATTTAAATCAATATGCCTGGCTGCATACATAATTCCGGAAAGTCCTAATTGAAAATACAACTATACTTAAACATGAAACCAATTAACAAAAACTAAAATTCTTGAAGCTATATACATAAAACAGTTGAAACCTAACCTGAACAAAATAAACTATGAAATCTTCACAAATATTCTTATAATTGATAACAGAAGTCATTGGTTTATACCAACGTCTTCCCATACTTAATACTTCTCGTTTTCACTCTCGCGTGGTCATGTGTGACGTCATGAGCTGCGGTGCGATTTTCGAATCCAGCGTCTCGTATGCACGAGTTTGTCGCTTGGAAATCTCCCATGTAAACAAAAACAGACTATCATTGTTGTTTTGTCCGTGTTTTGTTTAATATATTGTAATGTAATTGTCATCTTTGAAAATGGCTTATGTAAGCCGAAAGCTTAGATAGGATTAAAAAAATATGTATCAATATGGTGATTTTCTTTCGTCTTTTAATGATAATATTATTAAAATTATATGACGATATGAAAAGAATTTACATAAAATAAATGAACAAAACTTGTCTATATTATTTTATGAAACATACATCAATATAAATCTATATATGAGATGTGGAGGCACGGTTGAGTAATGGATAGCGGCTTGGATTGAGGAATCGGAGAGCCGAGTTCAAATTCTAACCCTATCCCCCAGCCATTACTTTCCTTCTTTTTTTTTTTCTTGCCCCTCTTAATTTATTTAAACCGACCAGAAATATTTTTTTAGGTCATGTTAAATCTCTTATTATTATTATTAGTCTGGATTATTTTTCACCTTTTTTTTCTTTTTCGCTCTTTTTACTTTTTCTTTTCTTTTCATCCAGTTTTATGTTTTGTTTTTTGTTTTTTTTCCTCTTTTTTTTCTTCTTTTCTTTTTATCCGATTTTGTCGAGTTTATTTTTTAATTTAACATTTTTGAATTGTCTGGCTGAATTTATTTATTAAAATGTATCGGTCTGAATGGACAGTTAAAAATTATTATATTTATTATCATCTTTAATGTGATTTTAAGTGTTTTATTTTTAGTATGAATTACACACACACACACAAACACACATATAAATATGTATATTATAATTACTTTTTTAAAATTATTTTTTTTAATTTCTAAATTTTGATTCCTAAAGTTTCACTTGAGGATGAAACAGGGCTTGTTACTTTAATTCAATTTAATTTTAATAATTATATTGACGGTTTCGGCTCTCGTTTTTGAAACATGAGAATTCTGATGTAGCGAAGGAATCATATTTTTTAAAAAAATAATTATAATCTAAGTTCTACTTCTGTATGCAGCACTGTTTTTTTAGAAATAAAAAAATACTAAAGAATCCAGGATTATTTACCTAACGTGTTCTTTCCTATTTTTCTACACACACACACACACACACACACACACACACACACACACATACAGAGAGAGAGAATAATCGTTGAAATCAAATAAAGTATCAGACGAAATTACTTAGGATTAAAAAGTAATCTAAAAGAAAAAGTTAACATGAATTTTGTAAAAATTACGATAAAACAAAACAACTTATTCGGAAACTTGAAAGATTCAATAAAAACAATGGGAGTGTGACCTTGTCAATATTATATAAAAAATATGTTTGAAAATTTTTTAGCGTATTTATTTTTAGAAACACGCCCAGTGACCGACAGTGACTCAATTCGCATCTGCGAAGAATCTCGCTATATAGCTATAATAGTCACTGTTTACCAACCCATACCTCGTCCCCAGAGAGCTCAATTGAAATTGATATTTCAGGAGCCAATATAACGTCATCCACAGACAGACTGTTTCGCTGTTTCACTGCTCATCAGTGTGGCTAGACATCCGTTATATTTATATATATATATATATATATATATATATATATATATATATATATATAGGTATATATATATATATATATAACATTTTTTCAGAAAGGATTTGTTTGGAAGATAACACAATCGCAAAAACGCGTTTGATTTTTTTTCTCTTTAATGGATTTAAAATTTAAACTTCCAGTCCAGATAATGTCATGCAAGTCCTAAATTTACGTGAATCTGAGTTCAGTTTTGAATACTGAATACATTTTGGGGCTGTAACAATAGTTTAGAATTTTTTTATATATATATATATATAAGTATATAACCTCTATCATGTGTAAGTGAATAATTTGAATCTTTTTTGTTTTACTTATGAGTTTCGTCCTAAACACCTATAAACAAAAGAACTATGTGACTGGTTTAATATGATGGTTTATAGTGATGCCAAATTTTTTTGCTGAAAAAATAGAACCTATTTCAAGTGGTGCAAAATCAGTAAAATGATTCCTAATTGATCTGCGCAATATTAAACGAATATTAGCCTATTTAGCATACTAAAAGTTGATTGAATAACTCAGTGGGAAAACCCAGTACTTGGCATTCAGTTTATACCAACATTGTGAAAGTTTTTAATCAATTTATTGGACAGGTTTTGAAATATTAAAAAAGTTATCTTGATAATAATTTATCTCACGCAGTAACGAGAGTTATATATATATATATATATATATATATATATATATATATATATTCTTGTATATTCCACAGAAGTGTCCCTTTAATGTTATATGAAATCGTATATGACGATAATATATAGCATGAAACAGACATAACTGCTCTGCCTGTTGACTTCTATGTTCACTTTTATATCTACACGCTCTATCTCCTGATATTAGGCACTTTATCCCATGAAATATAGCACACCTTAAGACTATGCCCTTAATATATATATATGTATATATATATATATATATATATATATATGTCATGGAAAATAAGGATTTATTTCAACCTTAGGTCTCTGGGCTAGACCGGAAAAGAAATGGCACACGCCAGAAATCAAAGGAAATAATAATAATATTCTTGCCGTCTCCCTTCTGGGATCATCTCTTTCTACAACGTCTTGTCCTTTGTAGGTTTTATTAAGATCGGTCTATTTGCTATCTCTACTAATCCCTGCTGTGCCAACCATTTACACAAGCTTGTTGGGTAGGTTATGCTCTGATCTCCTCTGTCTCTCCTTCCTTCAATTTCTTCTGTGACAATCAAAGATTCTAAATCTTTCCTTATTATATTCCCTAGAAATGTCTACTATCTTTTTCTGATTCTTATTATGAATATTCTTTTAGTTTCCATTTAATCTAAAAATTCCTTCTTGTTCATTCCGTGGTATTCTCAGCAAGATTCTGTTGAACCGCATTTTTCTTGCTTCAAGATTCTCCTTTATCTATGTAGATTTTATCCAATATTCCCTGACATATAGGAAAATTTATATTACATAAAAATCCTGGCCTCTTTTCTTTGTTTCTAACGAAATATATCTGTGTCTAAATACTTTGCTTAGCTTCTTAAGCGCGTTCTATTTTAGAAAACATGATTCTGATTGCATAAACTATGAATTACTGGTTTTCCTTGCTATCCCTAGAAGCACATGGCATTTTACTATGTTAACAGAATCTGTCCTCTCTTGACCGTTACATTTAGCATATAACGGACTTGAGAACCGTTGCTTAACTAAAAAAAAAAAAAAACAGAAATGTCTGTTTTCAAAGCGATGACTTATCTCACTACGATCATTCCTTATTTCGTTCATTCATTCTTCTTTAGTATTTACATACTCATTTATTCATTCATTCATTAATTCTGTGTTAGTATCTTCACACATTTTCATTCATTGTTTCTTTCTTTCTTTAATAGTATTTTCCATTCATTATCCTTTTTCTTACGTAATATCGCCACACACTTTCATTCATACATTCATTCATTCATTTTTCTTTCTTTCTTTCTTTCTTTCTTTCTTTCTTTCTTTCTTTCTTTCCTAATAGCTCTACACACTTTGATTCTTTCTTTCTTTCTTTCTTTATTTCTTAGTATCTCTACACTCTTTTATTAAAACATTCTTTCTTTTTTTTCCTATTTTCAACATTCTTTCATTTATTCTTTGTATCCCAATGTTCTCTCATACATTCTTTCTTATTTTTCTTAGTATCTCCACACTTTTTCTTTCCATGCATACAGACACACAAACAAACAGACAGACACATACACACACACAAACACATATATATATATATATATATATATATATATATATATATATATATATATATATATATATGAAGAAATATAGTTTTAATCTGTGCTATATTTATGGAATAAAGTGTTCAATATCAGGGATAGACCGTATGTAAATATAAAAGTGATCATTAGCCTGATGATTGTGTCTAACATGAAGCAGTCTGTCGCTTCAGAGTTTTGATTCAATGTTCACTTATATATATATATATATATATATATATATTAAATAATTATCGGACTTAATCCATTTTATATCTTGTCATTGTTTACGTTAATATATATTTCGTGAACAGAAATAATAGATCGAGAAAAATCGTTGAAGGTTTGTGTTTATAAACAGTAATTCGGATTTTGCTAACTTCTTGGCGGCTGAATGGCTAGCAGCACGTAAGATCAAATGCCGGTTCCCATTAGGGTTACAGGTTCGATTTCTCATATGTTCTACGAAATTTTTCGAACATTCAGGCCAGTAAATGTAATTACTGCTGTAATAACAAAGCATTTACGTAAATAAAATATACCCATAAAAAAAAAACGTATGGACATAAAATATACTAATTACACATGCACAGACACAAACATATATATATATATATATATATATATATATATATATATATATATATATATATATTATACATATTTATGCAAACTTAGGTAATCCGTATAGGTAGACCTGAGGAGGATGATATCCAGAGAGCTCAATGTAAAATTCAGAGCAGATATGTTTGATTAAAAGACAGACCACGTTAAGATTCCATGTAATATTATTTCACCATAACCCCTTTAACAGGGTTCTGGATCATCAGGACTTTACTTCCAAAAGCTAGAAAAAAAAAAAAAAAAAAAATTCACACGTTTTTTACGGACCTCATCAAGTCTACAAAATTAACGAAGTGAGGAAGTGAGGTGGGAGAGGATATGAGTGTGTCATATGTATCATTTCAGTTTCTAATTTTAACCCCAGTGTGTCGGCTGGATGTTGCTCAAATTTAACGTCTCGTCTCTAGATATAGATGGCTAAGAGGGGTGAATGATAAGAACGACATTAAAGGAAGACGTTACAACAACCCCAATAAATTACACGACAGGTTTCATTCAAATAGATAGACGCTGTTAATTCGCGTTAGATTAATAGATATTTAGAGTTAAGGTTTGATAAATATCTAAATGTTAAAACAATCTACGAAGAAATTAATTTGAAATTCAATGGAGTTTGGGGTATTTATATGAAACAGTCGATTGGAAAATTTCATAGACGGCCTGACATTGAAAGAGTAATCCATTTTATATTTAGTAATCTTTTTATTCCACTAAAACTTTTATCTTCTATGTTCTTGTTAGGTTGACATCTATTCGTTTGATTTTTGTTCATTAAATAAACTGATTGTTTTTATGTTTCCAATTATCAATAGTTATTTTATTTAAATAATTTTATTATCAACAATGGTTTAGTATATTTCAATCAATTAAAATACCCATCTAAACTTTATTTAAAATTCACTTCAATCGGAGAATATTAGATTCAAAAGATTTGGAGAGATGTCACTAGCAGAAAATTAGGGTCCTTCTTTACAATCTTTTATCTACATGTCTTAAAACCCTATTTATATCCACATACCTATATCTTCTTATATGCCTATGAGTTCCTATATGGATTCACCTGCACACACATTCACACGAAAAAAAATATATATATTGTATATACATATGTAATATACATTTAGTTATATCAGGGATATAGGATATTTAGGACGCCCATATTATCAAATATATATCTATCTATACAACTATTTTCAATTTCAATATATATCATATATATATATATATATATATATGGAATATATATATAATATATATATATATATATTTAGTGGACTATAGTTTTCTATTTATAATTAAACTATTTTTCAGAAGCGAGCAAAAATCTACAAGGTCAGCTAATCTAACGGTGATCTCATTCCAAATTTGATCTTTCATACGTGGCCTTGAAAATGTCAATCGTCATGGGTTTTTTATAATTTTTAAGATTAATGCACAAAATTCATAACTGAATAATGCGTTCTTTCCAGATCCTCATACGTCGGCCGACGGGAGAGTTATATTATATATTCCAGATATTGTTATGAAATTTCAAGACCAATATATCTCCATTTTTCTGCCTTTCAATTAATTTTAATTTTTATTTTGTTATTCCAAATTGATAAGGCCACTAAGACACCAAGGGATCCCTGAGAGTGAAAGAAACTTTGCATAGAACTTTATTTCTTTCTCGCTTAAATTATTCTTTTTTTATTCATACTGTTTTAATTACTTACATGTGTATGAATTAATATTTAACATGAATATAAGAATCATACTCTGTCACCAATTGCAGAAATATAAGGGATTTGATCACAAAATATCGGGGTCCTTGCTATAGTAAGGAGTTAATTATTATTGGACGTACCGACAAATGGACTCTTCCACACCTTTATAAATGTAAACAACTCTGAGTAAAATAAAGGAATTTGTCACCAAGTGAGGGAAGTAGAAGAGTAGCCATGGAAGGAGTAATACTGAATGATTTGTGAAGTCAGGGATGCAGTATCTAAAGCTGGTCTTACACGTTCAATTTGGCCAGCACCTTTGTACTAAACGTTTCCGAGTTTCTTTTTACAGTATTTAGCTTATATCCGAGTCTGTGTAAAATTTCTGTGGTTCCTTATAACACCATCTTGTTTAAGTACATAATGTTAATGCAGGAGTCAAATAGGCCGTCTTCACAGATTCAAAAGTAGTCGCGTTATTTTTTATGTAGTTTTTAAGATTTTATAACGTTCTCAAATTTTTGAATCATTATCTCCTTGGAAGGTAATAACTATTAATGCAATATTTGACAATCGTCTTCGTCACACTGCAGATGTTCCGTCTTTCTTAACCATGAATTTTTACCAACTAGGCAGTCAGTACATTGAGTTACCATTGGATCTTTCAACAAATTTTACCATTTCATCGATAGATTTTGCCCCTTTCGGCGTTTCATTTTTAAAAAATAAATTTTTATCGTATTAAAGTGAACAAGATTTGAAGACGTCGAGGAAATCATTAATGGGACAAGATTGTTACCAACACGTGCCTGACTAGTCATGGCAATCCCCTAAAAAATATTATATTATATAAAAATGGGCTTCTATAGGATGAATCAAATGGAAACATCGTTGGATAAAGTATTAGATTTTTTTCACTCTGTGGAATGAAAGTCATAAATAAACTTCAAAAAAAGGAGATCAAAATGCAGAATAAAAATTCTTATTAATTGCCTGAATGAAATTTGGGTTTTTGGTTTTCTATCTATCTATCATCAGTTCGATACTTTTTGATCAGACCTATATATATAAAATATAATCTATGTTCAATTTAATTATATATATATTTAACGACATAACTCTGGACAAAATCTCATCGGATCCAGATATATAATTTCTTTTTAACCAATATATATTTGGTCACGCTAGCCAATATTTAATATTCATGTATATGAGCCTATCACGCTAAATATTATATGTATTCTGTATTAGGATAATTATATATGGCAAGAGAACAATCAATTGTATTAGATACTGAAATATTTGTTCAATATGTAATCCTTTGGTGAGAGAAAAACGACTCAAACCGTCTTAAAAAGAAAACTTTTGTAACCCAATGAACATAGAAATTTAAAGAAAAAAGTGGAGACAAAAGTAGATCAGAAAAAAAAAATGTAATTTTTTTTTTTCCTTTTTTTCACCCAGGAGAAAAAAAAAAGTAAAGGAATTCGACCAAAATCACTGGTGATGACGGAAAAAACAATAACAAAAATAAAGACAGAATTATGGTTATGAAAAATGCAACTGTCAAAAAAGCTGTGATTAAATTAGAGATAATCTGAAACAAAAGACAAAATCCAATTTACGGGAATTCTTTTCGCGCCACCGGTAAAGAGTCACAGTAAATGTATCGCCACTATTTAACAGAAAAAAAGAAACGGAATTAAAAAAAAAAATTGAAAAGGTGCCAGGGAGAAACACTGAAAAAAGGCGGAAAATAAAAAATATTTGTTAACCGAATTAATTCATGAATGAATATAAATAAATAAAACCAAATTTAAAAAACCATAACGACATAAAAAAAAATCTCGTTTTTTAATGTCTCGATATTTTATAATTTTTAAAAACTATAAAGTCAAAGTATAAAAAAAAAATACCAGATATACGTTATAGAAAAAATATAAAAAAAAAATAATCATTTATAGAGAAAAAAAAGAATGCAACAATTTTAACAGAAGAAAATCGAAAAGAAACCTTATTTGTTGTGTTACGATCAGTTAATCTGAATTCATCAATTTGAAAATATTGAAAAATTTGGAAATTATCGGGTTATAAAAGGAAAATAAAAAAAAAGATCTAGAATGAGCGTTTGCCTCCACCAGAATTTTTGCAGTATAAAAGTTTATGCAAACTTCATTAATGGCTCAAAGATGGCTTTACAAAAGCTGCTAAAAACACCAGGAGAAAAAGAAAACTTCTTTTTCAGACTTCAAAAAAACATTATACAAAGTAATAAGAAAGTTATTCAATATTATATAAAATGGGCTTCAGTTCGTAGGATGAATGGAAAGAAAAGGTTTTGAATTGATACAGAAAGAAAATGGTAAAATCATATAATTGAGATCACCATGAGAAAGAAATATTTTTTTTCAGGGAGATATAGAAAATGATTGGTTATAAAGAAAATCTATTCAATTCATACCAAGACATGGAAAAAAATGGTAGTAATTCAATATTACAATAACTGCGAACGAAAATTACTATTAATTGCCTGAATGGAAATTTGAACGGAAAAGCGCACATTTTCTTTTGGTTATATCTATCTATCTATCTATCTATCTATATCTATATATATATATATGTATGTCTGTGTGTGTGTGTGTATATATATATATATATGTATATATATGGGTATATATATATGTATATAAAAAATGTATAGATATATGTATATATGTATAAATAATATAAAAATATATGAATATATATATATATATTTGTATATTATATAAATATATATATATATGTATATCTGTATATATATGTATATCCTCGATCATATATATATATATATATATATGTATGTATGTATGCATGTGTGTATTGAATTCAGAATCAAAATTTTAATTTTTGTCAATTAAATGGAATAGTTGGTTTTCACGCTTAAATATTTCTGCATTAAAAACGAAAATCTTAAGGTAATTCTTAGTGCATTTGTGATGGAGTTTCACATTTAGAGAAATAAAGAAGGGAGATAATCGCTTGTGAACAGAGCTATTAGAGCAGATGTTTCTTTTTATTTTTGCTTGTTTTTTTTGGGGGGGGATGCGAAGGAATGGAACAGAATAGAAGGAGAAAAGAAATTCGAAAGAAAAGGGAATTGAGACAAAGTACACTGAATGCGGAAATTTCATTAATGAAAAAATAAACCGGAAGTATTTGGTTAGTGAAAGAGGACTGTCAAAAAATTCAGTTTAAATCTGAAGAGAAAAAAATGAACAAAGAAAAACGAGAACGACTGAAAAAAAGCCAAATGTAAAGAAGATAGAAATACAATTACAAAGGAAAAAAAAAAGAAAGAATATAAAACGTAAGAAATGAATAGAAAGAAAAAAGACAAATGTAAACAGTATATAAATTCTGTAAATAATACAGAAATAGAATAAAAAATTAAGAAAAAAAAAGAAAAAATTAAAATGAGAAAATTATGCAAAAATAAATGAAGAGAAGGAAAGAAAATTAATATACTTAATAAGATGTGTAGAAAAACAATGAGTAGAAATGAATAAAGAATGAATGAACGAATATAAAAGGGTACAGAAACTGTGCAAAAAGTAAATGAATGGAGTAGAGAAAATGAATGGAGTAGAGAAAATGAATGGAGTAGAGAAAATGAATGGAGTAGAGAAAATGAATGGAGTAGTGAAAATGAATGGAGTAGAGAAATACACGTAAAAATATAATGAATAAAAATAAAGAAAGATAGAAATAAATAAATTACGAAGGAAAGAAAGAATGAAAACCTAAAGAAAGATGTGGACTTTCCAAAAATGGATAGAAAGGAAAACAGAAAGAATGTAAAAATTGAAAAAGAAAGACGAAGCGAGAAAAACAAAATGTAAAAGTAGGGAAAATTATGCGAAAAGAAAATTAATATGAATAAAAAAGAATGTGAAAAAGAAAGAATATGAAAAATATTGAAAAATATGTTGGAAATTATGGAATAAAATAAATAAATAAAAGCAGAATATAAAAAGGAAATAAAATTAGAGAAAAATAAGCGAATAAAAAGAAAAATAGAGAAAATTATGTTATTATTTCAACATAATTTTCTTTTTCCTTTTTATTCAGAAAAAAATTATAAAAGTCGAGAAACATATAAAAAAACAAATTATTAGAAGGAAAGAATATAAAATATACGGAAAGATACGAAAAACAAAAAACTACAAAGAAAGAAAGATAAAAGTAGAAAATAGCAGTGAGAAAAAAAGAAAGAGAAAGAAAAAGTGGAGGCTGAAGGGGAGAAAAGAGAAAAGAAAAAAAAAAAGAAAGAAAAAAAAAAAAGAAAAAAAGAAAGTCAAAAAGAATTCTTATCGGTATAGAAGAGTTTTTTATTTTAATATTTATAATTAACATCGGATTTAAGTTGGGCCGTAAAGGATTAAACCAGATTTCACCCAATACAAGTTTCAAGAGCCTCTCAATTTTAACAGAAAGACATCTATGATATGAATGTAACAAGAGTAGATAGGGAGCGGAAGGTGTCAAGAACTGATAAAATCTTTGCAGATTTTCCTAAAAAAATTCTCAAAACACTTCTTGAAGTTATAGCGTCTACCCAATACATCATTTTACTGAAAAATGGCGAAATTTTAAACTCTCGTGGAATACATTCTCATGAAAAAATAATGGTACAGTTAGGTGGACTAACGGTTAACAACACTGGCAATAAAATATAGGAATCGATTCAAAATTCTAGCTTGAAAAGTTAGCAGACATTTCTGATAAATGGACTCGGTAAAAGCAAGACATACTTTCGGCCTTGTTCCGCATCTAAGCTACGCTCATTTTGGGGCACTTCGACGCGGTCTACTGGTTTGTCCCACCAAAGCAATTACGACTGAATAATAAGATGTATCTTCAATGGGTGCTCTATACTTTCGGTTTTGGGCAATCTAAGCTATGCTAAGAAAGTCATTTTTGGACACTTCGACGTGGTATAATGGTTAGCAAGCTTAGTACTGAGTTGGATTCTCACTGAGTGCCCCAGACTTTCGGCCTTGTGCCACATCTAAGCTACGCTTACAAAACCATCATAGCTCTTATGGGAGAAAATCAAAATACTAGAAAGAATGTAGCATTAGGCATTAAGAAAGATGACAGAATCTTCGGGAATTCAGATCTAGACAAGTTGCCTCGGAATGTCTGAGAGTAGAAAGACTAAAGCGTTATGGAAATAAAAATGATGTAATTAATTGTTATGGTCCAAGTTCCTTGTACCACGGTGATGGTCCAAGGTTAGAACCAATGAAAGAATAACACGAACACAGGTATGGAATACAAAGATATATTACAACAGAAATATAATATAAAGAAGTAGAAGTATTAGTAATGACTATCAGATTTGGTTAGAGTGAACTATGTTATCTCGACAATTATCACTATTCCAATGTCCTTACAATATGCTCTCAATTATCTCTCCTCGTCTTGCAATAATCTCATACGTCTTGATAGGCGCAGTATTTATAATGTCAGGAATAGTCCATTATTATTATGGGTAAGTCCCCATAACATTAATGTCAACCAGCGAGATACAAAATATTATTACAAAATTCCACTTTGAATAAATTGGTATCTAGGACACAACTTTATTTGGAAAATACTCTAGGTGTACAGCAGTTAATAAACTAGAATAACTGTCTTGAGGTAGCAATATGAGTGAAGCTGAGGTCTTGTTAAATTGAAAACAGCGTCACCTATCGATACGGAACATTTAATTTCAATCACTGGTGTTAACTTCCAAGTGCAAGAGCAAGAGTCTCAGATTGAGACAAAGTCACAGTAGGAATAATTACTTTTTTAGACGAAGATGACAAGACAAAGAAAACTGTTGTCTATAAGACTGACCAAACCGCGAAAAATAAAACGGAAGGACGAAGTGGGCTTCACAGAACGGACATAGACAACTGCCACTGAACTGTGGACTTCCCCCTCTCTTACAACTCATTCCTACTTCGCTCGCTAGTAGCAGTAAGTTACTAACTAAGGATAAGATTGGGTTTACTGCTAGAAATTGTTTTGTTTTTCACTCGTGGGTAACGATCTGAGCGTAGGGTAATTTTTAAGCCGCAAGCGATTGTCTGAAAGGAACTACACCCTGCTAACAAACATGGGGACTGGGGTGAAACGCAACATATTGCACATCATAAGAGAAATTAAAAATGTGTCAGCATTACCCTTGAAAACTGCACCTTATTCCAGTTTCATAATCATAATGTATCATAATATTCTATGAATATATACGCCCACTGCGAGTTCCATGACTACGAAATTACTGTAGAAATTCCCATACTTGTTATGTGAGCTTAACAAATTTTGATCATGACTTAAAGAAGTATTTAGAAGAAAAAAAAGATATGTTAAGATTTTCCATTTCATTGACGGAGATTTAAACAGATGAAAAATAGCAACGTCTCTTCTTCTCTCTCTCCTCTCTCTCTCTTTCTCTATTTATCAATATATATATATATATATATATATATATATATATATATATATATATATATATATATATAACAATTTAGTTCATGCCACATTGACTGAAAAACTCCTACAAAAAAAATTCTCAAATTACCATATTAGTAAAAAACGCACTCTCTTAAATTTTGAAAAAAATTCAACATTAGCCTTGCGACTGCAAGCTCCAAACGTATGTATCCCTTAACATTTCTAAAAAATAAAAAAAATTAAAATATTTCGATTCGCATTTAATCTTTCGTCTCTGATACTACCTGGATTTACTAAAAACAAAACAATTTCCAAGTATTTGAAAGTTGAAGTAATTGAAAGTACTAGCTGATTAAAAAAAGACCTCATACAGTTTGTAGTTATTAAAAACAAGGATGATAACACTCGTCGAGTGGTTCGTTGGTTAATCCAACTTTAGAATTTTGTTTGCGAAGACTTTTTTGCCATTTTATATCATTAACTTTACTAATCTACTTTTTGTTTGAATGATTCATTGTAATATAAGTTAAACTGCACCACAGACACACACACACATATATATATTCTTTTCTTCTTTCTTTCCCCCACTGTTACTGTGTCTCTGATATGTCTTTTCTCTCTTCCCGATCAAAACGGAATTGTTCATGATTCATGAGGTACGGTCAGAGGGTTCTAACTAAATGAAAAATAAGCACAATTATATGACGCTGATATTGTGAGATAATGCTGGGACCTTCGGTTTAGTGGTAATAAAGTTTAAATCTTGAAACCATCTTTGAGTGCTTTATGAAATCTTTGTTTCTATGATACTGTTTATTTACGCGACAGTGTGAGTGAGTTTTATACAAGTATGCAGAACGTTACACAGTAAGTTTTATTGCATATGAGATATGAAATGAGTTGATAGATAGATAGAATCACCCTTAGATAGATCTAACCACTTAGATAGATGTAACCAGTATTAGATAGATAGATAGATAGATTGATTGATTGATTGATGTAACCAGTCTTAGATAGATAGACTATAGACTTAGACTTAGATCGAACCAGTCTTAGATAGAACCTGCCTTTGATAGATATATAGAGAGACAGACAGACAAAGAGATAGAGGATGAACAGAAATGTAGTTTTGAATGGAATTTCACGAAAGTAAGGGTTCTTCCAAAAGCATTATGCCACCTTTCCAACACCTCTCCAATCACCGTCGGTCCATGAAAATTGTTTGTTTCTACGTAAAACAAGAACTAAAAGGAAAAAAAAAAAAAACCTTTTCCGACGCCGAGGATATGATGTGTTATAAAAGCTGTAATGCCTAGAACAAAAAGGAAGCTGACAATTTCCAAAAAGGTTTCCAGTTTATATATATATATATATATATATATATATATATATATATATATATATATATATATATAAGATATTGGACAAGTGCATCGAATTGAGATTTTGTTGAACGAGAGAAGAGTTTCACGTTGTAAGAACATATAAAGTATTTTCAAAATAACTCCCGGTATTTTTTCTATGTATATTTGGGAGTGTCTATGTGTCCGGGGTTGCGGGTGTGTCGGTGTGACAGGGTGTTTTCCAATATTCTTCAGCTTATATTTTTCTGTAGGTGATCGATTGTTAGATACAGTGTAACGATAGTTCACAAGAGCCCATGGACCAAGTTATGCACGGAAATAGCATCAGTTATACCATTCTTACAAGCGGACATACTACACCTTTTTATAAGCAAATCACTACAAGCAAGGTGGGTGTACCACTAGCCCGCAAGAGGTAACAGAGGGTGAGAGTAAGAGTAAAGAGGAGAGTTTGGGAAAAGGATAAAGAGAAGGTCATGGATCAAGGTCAAGGCATCAAAAGATGTCGATTGACATTGCATTTGAATATTCGAAGATTAGAGTTATAAGAGAAGCAAGTGATAGGGAGTTCCACTGAGGGGAGGTGCGAGATAAAAAAAAAACTGTTGTAGTAGAAGAAATGGCTACATTTAGCCCTTTCGACAGTGAAAGGGTGGGACCGAGGTGCCAACCTAGTCGCAAGCTTAAATTCATGCAGTTTGGAAGTTGAAGAACTCGTCGGAGCAGTTGCTATGAAAGTACTTGTAGAAAAGACAGAGGGAAGCCACAGCACGTCTTTGAGATAGCGACTTCAGATGGGATGCCAGATCAGGACCAACCACGTTGCATATCCGCCTCTAGATTTTGTCTAGGACCTCGTGATGAACAGCGGTAGCACCAGACCATATGTGGCAGATTTGAAGGATGGACACAGGCGATAAAATACTTGTGGCGCGACACAGAGAACCAACTTTTCTTGCGCTAGATGAAGCTATAGATTTAATGTAGTTGTTCCACTTCAGGTCAACGGACAGCGTGAGACCAAACAGGCGCAGAGAGGCGCTCTCGAGGAGTTGGGCATCAGTCATCCTGATGGGAGGCAGGGAGGGTTCTCTACTACCTTGAAACTCAGCATTTGGAATCTTCGAAAAAGGACATCTAGTGCCTTAGGTAATTGAGAAGGTGCATTCTCCACACACGCACACACACAAACGTGCACGTCGATGAATCTGTGTGCAGCAGCTGAGAATTTAGAATCAAACAGTCGAAATTCCTGCGCGTATTATTTGAATCATAATAGTGAAGGCTTGTGCAGGCCCAACCACATTTTACAGAATAACTAAATGCAGAGAACTGGTGTGCATCGTGTTGCACAAGGTCTCTAAACTATCATCATCTGATTTTAAATTCAGAGTTACCCCTTACCTAAACTGGTTGACAACTAATTGCTATACCTTTCACAATTGTATTTTCTCATAAGTGACTTTAATGAACCTGACCGGAATTCGAACACAGCCTACCGATTTTTCTTTCCGAACCACCATGCATTTTCCCACCTGCACACAAACACACACACACACAAACACAAACACACAAACATGTGTCAGTGTCTCTGTGTGTGCGTCTTTATATTAATAATATACATATTTTATTCACTGATAGCACAATTCTGTGTTGTGCCACTGGTAGGGAAAACTGTGTATTTATTATTAATATAAATTAGAGCTTTGTTGTTATACATCGTCCGATATTTAATATATATATATATATATATATATATATATATATATATATATATATATATATATATATATATACACACTCACACACAAACACAAACATATATATATGCTTATGGAGCATTATAAAGTACAGGCACTCGAGAAAGCATTTGAGCAACATGCTCCATAAGTTTCTATGTGGTTGAGGTCAGGAGATTGGGGCGCCCATGTCATAACATTCACCTGCTTCTCATCAAAGTATTCCTTCATCAATTTTGATTTGTGATAGGGAGCATTATCCTGCATAAAAAATGAGCTTGGTGGGGTTGATTTGCACCCTTTCAGCAGAAGGGAGCAGACAAGACTCTAAATTTCTCTTGTACTGCTCGCTTCTGAGGGTCTTTTCAATAGGTTTTAAGAAACCAGATCTATGAAAACAAAAGCACATCCAGAACATTATACTGAACGGATGCTTGACAGTACTTACTGCTAAATTCAAAGAGCTTTCAAAGCTTCTTCTTCGGATTTTAGATCTCTTATCCTTTGAATTTAGCTCAACTTTCATTTCATTGGAGAAGAGAACATTTAGTAAAAAAATCAGGTGAGTCACTTTTATCGAACAGCACCGCATATATATATATATATATATATATATATATATATATATATAAAGACGTCTCATTGAATAATTTAGACCGGTTTTGTCAACTTATTTTCAGTAGGATCGTCTCAGATTCACAGAGCTTCTTAGAGCGAAAATTACCATGTCGATAGATATGCATTTAATCCGAGTACTTTCGATATTAGCACAATGTCATCATCAGGGTGTTTTTTTTTTTTTTGCTTTTTTTTTCCAAGACAAATTTTTTGTTTTCATCTGACAATTAAAATTTTTAACAGTGAAGTGAAAAACACTAAAGTACTGTACGATTTAAATTTCTCGATGTAAATTTCAGGGGAGTAAGTTACTTTTGAAATATCCATAAGAGAGCGAATATGAGAGGATTCTATTGAAAATAGGTTGACAAAACTATATATATATATAATGAGTATCGGAATCTAAATGGTTATTTGATAGATGATGTCATCCTAACTGCGCAGTTAGGATGACAGTTCATTATTTGCTAATGCAAACAAAATAGAGACCTGCGAGTTTAAACTTTTAAACGTTACAAAATTGTCAATAGCTATCAACTAATTGTGAATAAGGTCATAGAAGGTCAGGGATAACTCCGGATGATTGATTGCTAAAGATACGTTGTGGAATGTATCTCAGATATCCAATATTATAAAATTAACATCTTCGTCACTTTATGAAATATTTTAACCTCCGAGATAGTGTCGAAAAACACAAGATATCTGCACCTAAATTAAGTGGGAAAAAAACTCGAGACCGATCTCTGTACCCCACTTAACAGAATTCTGTAAGTAAAAGTGAAGAGAACTGAATAATAAAATTGAGCCAATGGCGTAGCTTGAGAAGAGGACAGAGGGGCTTGTCCTAATCGGTAAGATTTTTATGACAGCGTAGGATATAAGCCTGTATAAGGCGTATTGAAATAATAATGGTTTTAATGTCGGGACAGTACTCACAGTTGAAGGAACTTTTCGATTTCGATCAACTGAAACTATGGCATTTCTATTATAGGTTATTAGTTACTCAACTAGACTTAAACCAAGGGACGGCAACCTATGGCCCGCGGGCCGGATCCGGCCCTCGAAAGCATTTTGACCGGCCCGCGAGCCTGATTGCCACTGACTATTTTTAAGATGAGAGACGACCTTCAAATGAAATTTGTTATATGTCATTTTCCATAGAATGTCTACACATCTCAGTGCACTAAAAATATTAGACTATCTGCCAGTTATCTTTCATGAGACTGATTTTACCAAGTTGCGTTGCCTACGTTTAATGTCAAATAATTGATATATATTTGTTATGACCCTTGGTTACATTAAAAGATAACAGAAGCGAAAGGAACGTTAAAGTGAAAGAGGCCAGGGAGGGACTGACATGCGAGGTAGCAGAAATCTAAAGACAGTTAAACATACGCGCATTATACATACATGCCTCATGAATGTGTGGATGATACCGCATGTGTACGTACATAAGTGTATATGTTTGCAACTATTTGTACTCGTATGTATGGGTATGTGTGCTTAGTTTTTGTTTGATGTGTGTGTGTGTGGTTCGTTCGTGCAACAATTTTCAATAACAGTTTCAAACCTACACGTCATAATTTCATCCATTTCACTTCGGTTGATTTTTTTCACTTTGAAGTATTTTGACGTTCCTTGAGAAAAAGTAATTTTTGTTAGGTGTTTTTTTTTAATTTTAGACTGTCTTTTGTTTTTCTGATTTCTCGATGTTTGCTTTCATTATGGTTTTAAATATTTAGGCTGACAGGGGTCTGCATATGTAATTTTCCTTAATTTTTCATTAATGGCCTTCATCCGGCCCGCGACCCGTCATTATAAAGCGATCCGGCCCGCGGGGTCGAATGAGTTGCCCACCCCTGATTTAAACCGTCCTTAGTCATCAAGAAGGAAAAAAACAATTTACTTCACCTATCTCTCTTGTTACGTTGAAGCGGCAAATCTCTTCAAGTGAGTAAACGAAATTTTACTAATATTTTGTCTCGCGGCACTTTATTCTTATATAAAGGCTGAACAGGGTGATCCAAGAAATAACTTTGAGATTTCAATAGCTTCCTGAACTTGCTGAGAAACAACTGTACTTACACATTTGAATCTTTTGGGTGATAAATATGAGTATCAAGTAGATCACGGTCACGACGACATTGAAATAGAGAATTTCCACGGTGAGAGAAAAAAAAGTCTTCAACATTTTATTCCTGTTGCCACGATTTAAAACGGAAACAGACGTGGAAAATAGACTTGAACATTTGCAGTTTACTAAAAAAATCTTAGGAAATAAGTTCCAAATATAGCAATAATGCTGTGGATTTTCCTCACAGTTGCTGTTAGTGTTGCTACCTGTGAAAGAAAAAAACTGTTCAAGTATTACTTAAGATCTACCATGAACACTTTGCGGTTGGGAAATCTTGCCATACTGTCTATAAAGCGACAATTGACAAATGAAATGATTTTTGAGGATGTCATTGAAGAATTTGCCAACAAAAAAGCAAGAAAAGTTTAGAATAAGTTTCGAACCGTTGAATATCAGAAATGATTAAAGATATCATAATGGAATTATCCGAGATTTCTATAACACTATTGGAATCTACTTTGAACCATAATAATGCATTTATCTTTAAGTAGAAATGATGATCCTTTCCTTATATTGACCTCCTGATCCAGTTTTCCTCTCTACTGTTCACTCTTTTTAAAGCTTAATAACCGTTATCTTGATGACTCTTGCATGGAAAATTGAAGATGGAAATCAGAGTATAAGTGTTTGTACCATTACTGAAGGCATGAATGATTTTTCCCTCCCACCATTGCTCAATTGGGAAGATATAGTAAGGCTGACACGAAACGATTTTAACCTGTTCTATTTCTAGATGAATAAATCAAATGGTTTTTCAGTGATTCTTACGACAAATGGTTTCAAGATGGCTAAGCCTCTTATCTGAAAACCTGGAAAAAAGAAACTTAAGTTAGAGTTTTATAGATATTTAACGTTTCGGGGGGTGGGGGTAATTATCCGATGCCATTTGGACAATTTTGCTGTTAGAACGTATATATATATATATATATATATATATATATATATATATATATATATAGCATGGCCTGGCGTTGCCCGCGCTTGATTCAAAAATCGTAGACTCATACAGCAATCGCTATCACTTGACTTAAAATATTTTTGCCCTTCCTTGCCTTTAAAGGAGTGCCGTTTGCCGTGCAGATGTTGCTACATGATTTACTTCTTGCCTATCTCACACTGCGAATTTTTTCTAAGCTCTATACTAAACATTAAATCTGTTATGAAAAAAGAACTAAAGAAAATGAACACAAAACGATCAGCTTTAAAAAAGGACTCGCAACTGGAAAAACCGAATGAAAAAAGAATGTTAACAACAAGTACATTTTTACTCCAACCCAGTTCTGCGGAATCAGAATCAACGTTGAGTTTAAGCAAGCGAATGAGCCAATTCGAGTAAAGTGCCATGCAGATTTAAATTTTTCCCACGTGTGACGAATGAAGATATCGTTTTTTTTTTTTGCATGTTAGCATGCTAGTTAACATTCGTGTCAGTCAGCTGTTGGCTCTCAGGCTGGCCAATAGAATCATCCTGCCTTTTCGTGGCAGCCAGCTATTGGCTCTCACTCTGGCCAGTAGAAAAGGGCCGCAAACTATCGATGGGAGTTAGGAAATGCAAAGTCGGTATTGGCCTTCCCGCTAACTCGTAGCATGTGCATGTAAATTTTAGTGCAAATCCGTCGAAAATTGGTGGCCCTGGTATTCGTTACACACACACTGCCTTATATATATATATATATATATATATATATATATATATATATATATATATATATATATATATATATATATATATAGCTTTAACAGTGAGTTTCTGTGCAATATGATTTTTTATGTGGAGGGGCGGGTAACAAACTCAAGAGCTGTTTCGGGTGGTACACAATCTAGCTTTACCACTGAATTGATGCCACAGGCATTGTTATCACCAATGAATGCCTTCTGTTCTTACATTCACTGTCGATGTCAAAATCTGGCATATTTTGAGAAATGGAATAGTCCATCAGATTGGCATCCATTATCCTACACCGATCGAACTCTGATAATTCATGTAGACGTTCCATGAGCAGCCTCACAAGTGTCTATAGTGACTCACGAGGTGAGTATCACTGCGTTAAGTATCGGGGTACCACCTACCATTACCTATAAATAATCATTCCCTTGTGGGGCACTTAGACGTGGTGTAATGGCTGGCAAACAGGTCTCGCCGAACCAGTTATGACTAAGTAGTGAGTTCGATTCTCACTGGGTGTTTCATACATTTCGCCTTGTGTTATATCTAAGCTAACCGTAATCGCTATATTTGTATCTGTATGACGCTTAGATGTGGTGTACTGGGCAGCAACTTGTCTTGCTCGATCAATTACGATGGAATAGTATGTTCGATTCTCCCTGAGTGCTCCATAATTTTGTCACTTCTAAGCTAACCTCCGTAAATCTCTCCCTATATAGGACATTTAGATGTGGTTTAGATAAGGCTAAGCAAGCTTTTCTTATAAAATCAATTACAAGCGAACAGTGAGTTCGATGCTCGCTGGATACTTCCGGTCTCGTGCCAAATTTAAGTTACGCATTGTAAACAGCTATGTATGTGTGTAAATATATTTCGCCATTGCCCGTACGATAGGTCTCTCTCTTTATTTTATTTTATATTTATATGTGTATATATATATATATATATATATATATATATATATATATATATATATGCGTATTTGCTAATAAAGGGTAAAAAATGGAGATATATGAACTAGAAATATCAGTATTAAAAGCACTTTAAACATCATACTTAAATTATTTTATTAATTTCCTTAAAAGCAGGAGTTCTCTGGTGTAATAATTATTTTTTTTTTTATTCAAAATATTGAGTTAAATTATTTCCTAATTTTGTTTCCATCTATTTCTTTTCATTCTATAAAATCTGTAACCAATGAAAATATTTTCGTAAGCATTTCCAAAAGTAACTTCTCTTTCGATAAGATTTGACGTGTATTATTTTTTTTTCTTTTGTTAATTTTGAGACGTCGACAAAGAAGTAAAATTTTTTGAAGTTACATTTAAAATCCCTATTTTATTCCGTTAAGTCGAATCTACATTAATTCTGTTTGGCGTTGTACGATAAATGTCTTCATTTAAAGAAATCATGACGTGCAGGTAGTGTAATAGGTTATCGGCTCTGTATGCGAAGTAGAAGAGCAATGTTCGAATTTCAGTCGGATTCTTTACGTTCATTTACAGCCAAATATCCTTGGGAAATTTATGCATCCATATCACCTCAGTTTTGAATTAAATAGTACTACTTGCGTTTAGAAATTTCATTTTTATTCTCAAAACTTTCTTGACGCAATATTCACTCATAAAAAGATTTATTCTCAATATATATATTAATATGTTACACATTACGAAATTGACAGAGTCCGACAGTTATTTTAAGATTGAATTTTAACAACAGTAAATTCGGCCTTGCTAATCGAACGATTCTCTGTGGCTCGATCGATTAAGGCACGTCAGGCTATATGATGGTTACGTATAGGATACAGGTTCGATTCCTGTCGGAGAACGATTATTTTCTATGAAGATTTCTCGAACATTCAGGCCGGTAAATATTATTAATACTGTTTATTATAAAAACAGCATTTACTTAAGTATTTGTATCTATAAAAAGAATGTTAAACATAAAAATGTCTTAAAATAATTGTCTGACTTTGTCTATTTCATAATGTGTGACGTCATTTGTTTACATTTGGATACGCATCGAGCAGATGTGAATGTACGTGAGAGATTCATGGAAGATAGAAGTTTAAAAACAGTAAATTTGACCTTGCTAATCGAACAATTCTCCGTGGATCGATCGGTTAAGGCATGTGAGGCTATATGATGGTTGCGTATAGGATACAGCTTCGATTCCTGTCGAAGAACGAATATTTTCTATGAAAATTTCTCGGACATTCAGGTCGGTAAATGTTATTATTACTGTTTATTATAAATCAGAGAATTTACTTAAATATTTGTGTGTATAAATATATATATATATATATATTAAAGACGTTTTATGTTTAATTTTATAGATTTACTATTTTAAATTCTGTTTATAATAAACAGTTTAAATAAACCGGCCTGAATGTGGAGAAATTTTATAGAAAATATTCGTTCTTCGACAGGAATCGTTGTATCCTATACGCAACCATCATATAGCCTGACGTGCCTTGACCGCTCGGCCAACAAAGGATCATTCGATTTGGCAAGGTTATAAAAAAGAACGTTAAACATAAAAATCCCTTTAATAAATAAATTGTCGGACTTTGTCCATTTATATATATATATATATATATATATATATATATATATATATATATATATATATATATATATATATATATATATATATATATATATCATCCAATATATGCCTCCGTTTTAAATAAACCAATAAGTGCTGATAAACCGTAAGAAAAAAGAAAACATAAATGCAAAATACTTTTTTTAAATTCCACGCAAAGCGACATTCAAATTCTTCATTTCTTGTCTCCATTCTCGGACGAAAGAGACGAATCTGGCCGTCTACTATTTTTTTAAAAGTCTTCTTCTGATCGTGCTCTCTTTTTTTCTTCCAGTCAACCATTTATTTTTTTCGACATTTTTTCTCCAGTCTGTCTGTTTATTAAAACTCCATTTCTCTTTTTTTTTTTCGTTCCGAAAACCAATTAATTTTAATGATTTTTCCAGACGTTTTTTCATCCCCCGCCCTTTCCATATCTGATTTAAGAGTAAGATTGAAATCCAAAAACGGACACTGGTGAGAAATACATGAGTATTTGAAGGAAGTTTTGTTACACTTCAAACAGTTATCAACCAAAAGAATTTAGTGAAATAAAACACAGACACTCACGTGTGTAGACTCAGCTTAGTAAATATTTATCGATAATAAGGCTGATCAGCCTGAAAGATTAAAATGGCAGCCGATCTCCAAAACGACCTCCAGTCCGTCGTTAACTGGGGCAAATGATGTCTTGTTAATTTTAATGCCTCCAAGACTAAACTTATCTCCATTAATCATCTGAGAGACCTCTCTCTGCCTTCCATCATCATGGCTGATGCTAACCTCCAGAAAAGTGACTCGCTGTGCCTTCTTAGGTTAACGTTCTCATCTGACATGAAGTGGAATGTCTGTATTGAATCCAGTACAAGGACAGCTTCCAAGACAGTGCAATGTGTCGATCGAGGCACTTATTCTCTCCAGAATCTATCTTAAATATCTATAAATCTATCATACGTCCATGCTTCGTATATTGCTGCCACATATGGTCCAGTTCCTGTGTTATTTATCTGGAGCTCCTCGGTAAAATCCAAAGAAAAATCAGCGATATTATTGGTCCTGATCTGGCAGCTTGGCTTCTGTCACTTACCCACCACCGTTAGGTTGACTCCCTGTGTTTTCACTATGAAAAATTTCAAGGTAATTGGATGACATCCTCGCTATTGTAGCTAGACTTCTTGAAGGTAAGTGCAGTACTAGAGCGGCGTCGAGATGTCACCAAATGCGAGTTGAGCTGACTAAATTTGTCCGTAAGTTCTATGCTAACAGTTTCTTTTCGCGAACTTTTCGCTTGCAGAACTCCCTTTCAGCTTCATGCTTTCCAACCAATTGCGTTTTAGTGGTTTCACTGCCTTGCATGGGGTGATAGCGATTGAAAAATGATAATATAAAAATATGATTATAATATAAAATAAATATAATATAATAAATGTAATAAATATAATATAAATATAATATAAAATAGTTATGATATAATAATGTAATAAATGTAATATAAATATATTATAAAATAAATATAATATAATATAATAAATATAATATAAATATAATATAAAATAAATATAATAATCTTATAAATATCATATAAAATAAATATAATAATGTAGTATAAATATAATATAAAATAAATATAATGATGTAATAAATGTTATATAAATATAAGATAAATATAATATAACGATGTAATAAATGTAATATAAATATAATACAAAATAAATATAATAATGTAATAAATGTAATATAAATATATAAAATAAATATAACATAATGTAATAAATGTAATATAAAGATAATATAAAATAAATATAAGATAATGTAATAAATATTATATAAAAATAAATATAATAATGTAATAAATGTAATATAAATATGATATAAAATAAATATAATATAATAATGTAATATGAATATAATATAAAATAAATATAATATAATGTAATAAATGTTACATAAATAAAATATAAAATAAATATAATATAATAATATAATAAATGTAATATAAATATAATATAAAATTAATATAATATAAATATAATTTAATGTAATCAATGTTATATAAATATAATATAAAATAAATATAATAATGTAATAAATATAACATAAATATAATATAAAAATATATAATATAAAATTGTAGTTTTTCGTTTCCTCTTTGCTCAGTGTCAAGTAAAATCTTTACTTGTCTTCATATCTAACCAGTTGTCAGTATTTGAATAAAAAAAAAACACAAGGAAATTTCAAATTTGTTATTCGGGGACATTACCCATCAAGTAATGTGTAGCGCTACATATTCTTATTGTTGTTCTGTAATAGATTAAGCTAAGCATATATCTATATAAGTTTGGGATCAACTATAAATCAAATATGGAACGGAATCCGACAGAATGATAAGAAATAACTTTTCCAGATAGGCTTGGGATCTGTTCATTTCTTGAAACTACGAATGGATGCAACTTCCCACCTTGAATTCAGAACGTCACAGTTTATTCTAATGTTCACTTAAAAAATGTCGAATGCACGAGATACACGACTGACTAATGAAACTCAGACAAAAGAAAAGGAAAAATACCAGAATTGCTTTTTCCTCCATATCTGACGAAGCTTTGATAAAAGCGAAACATATTAGGTTAATAAAGGTTTCTTACACCCACACGCACACACACACACACACACACACACACACACACACACATATATATATATATATATATATATATATATATATATATATATATATATATATAAAAAAAAAAAAAAAAATGAAAATGGGCTAACTAACTGGTTTTTCCATCGTGAGTATTATTTAAAAATAATGGTCTCTTCATGGCGGTTACAAAATTTGTACTACAAATAATATTTTCATATATATATATATATATATATATATATATATAGAGAGAGAGAGAGAGAGAGAGGGAGAGAGAGAGAGTGAGTGAGAGGAGTTGTAGATTTTCTTTTTTTTCGGGTAGGTTGATAATTATGTCTGTGCTTGGAATATGATTTCTTTCTATGTTTTATTTATCAGCTTCCTCGTGAAGAGTTGTATTAAAACTCTCTCTAATTAACTAGATTTTAGTAAATAATGAATTTTGACCTGGGCAATGTTGGCATTAATTTTAATGCCACCATGAACTGGATGCGCTGGTTGTATATCGGTTAATGGAATCGGATATCCAAATTCAAATCTCAGGTTAGTCTGTTGCATTCACTTTCGCACCAATGTCTTTGGAATTCATTTCTTTCTTTCTTCCCCTCTCAACTCAGCTATGTGATAAATAGCAAAGTAGCCGGGGATTTTCTATTAGTCTTGCGTTGCTACTAGTGTAAAAAAGGAACATTCTTATTTTTAAACTGTGGCGAGGGCAACAGGAAACTACCATATTGCCTAAAATGCATTATTAATCGAAGATAGCAAAGGAAAAGCATCTATGGAAAGCTGTGATTGTCTATGGCCTGAAGAATCATGGCAATTCAAAAAAGTATATAAATGGATTCATTTTATAAACAGTTGAAATTATCTGCTCATTTTTCGAAAAATATAACTTGTACAGATGTTTATTGCCAATATTCTTGGATTTTGTAATAAGAAAGAATGGTGAAAATCTTGACGTCGAGATTATCAATGGGCGTTTAATACAAGTGTATATATTGATAAAACACAACAGCATAGAATCATTGTTCACAATGTAACGACCGATCGTATAAAAATAAATGCATTGTTAAATGTTCATGGGAAAAAAACTATAGGAAAACACTCCCATTTTGAAGAACATGCTTGACACTCGGTTCTAATAAAATGTTACATTATCGTCAGACTTTGACCGTGTCAGCGATGTGGTGAGCAATAAAACCGTGCCTGGGCGCCATTTTCTTAACGAATCCTTTGAAGCAACGGGAAAGCTGTTCGATTTAAAACTTCCGAAAGACAGATTGTCTCATTCGCTCCTAAAAGTTTATTGGGTTCCTAGAACTTTGCCCAATCTTATATATATATATATATATATATATATATATATATATATATATATATTGTGTGTGTATATTTAGGCAGCATCTTTTCGTTCATGCACGTTTCATTAAATAATATAGACATGTGTTGTCTATTTATTTAATGTAAATTTTTTTCGTAACGTCTGATAAGTTTAACATTATCGTTGAACGAAGAAAGAAATTTACAATATTGATCCATATTTTTTTAATACAATCGAAGCTTTCAGCTTACTTAAGGCATTATCAAAGATGTCAGTTACAACATATTAAGCAATATACGGACACGACAGTGATGATAGTCTGTCATTGTTTACAAAGATGATTTCTAAGCAACGATAAACACGTGCATATAAGACGCTAGAAGCGAAAATCGCACCGCATTTCATGACGTCACACATGACCACACGAGTGTGAATTGTAGAAGTATGGAAAACCGTTGGTATAAACCAATGGCTTCTGTTACCAATTATAGACATTTAAGAATATTTGTAGAGATGCCATAATTGATTTTGTTTAGGTTGGGTTTCAACTGTTTGATGTATAATTATCAGACGTTACGAAAAAATTTTACATAAAATAAATAGACAACACTTGTCTATATTATTTAATGAAACGTGCATGAATATATATATATATATATATATATATATATATATATATATATATATATATATATATATGTGTGTGTGTGTGTGTGTGTGTGTGTGTGTGAAAAGTGTATATAAATATAAATAAATATATATATATATGTATAATTATTTATATATATGCGCGGTACTTATTAGAAAGCGCTCAATATCAGAGATAGTGCTAACATATTTGGTTGGATAGATGTGAGTTTGTGACAAACTCACATCTATCCAACAAAATATATATATATATATATATATATATAGCCATTATTCTTGAGTCGTGAACAATGTGCCAATTTCTATATCATGATGTTCGAAATGTAATTTCGTTTTAATAAAATATGAATATAAAAACGTCAGATAAACGTATTCAAATATTATTTTGGAAAATGCAAGCGTCGATTGCAGGACAAGAATTTAGCCGTTATTCGGTCCCTTGCATAGAGAAATATTTCTTTTTCTTTCGAAAATGTTCGAAAACTGTCTTCGACTTCATCCTTTTTTCCGAATGTTCTTTCGGCTTAAGACTTAAGGCAAATACGACTTGGAAACACCGGTTCTCGTCAGTCAGCCAGTTATGTGCCATGCGTGATACACGCTTAGGCGATCGTCTATCTTTTGATACATGACTGACGAGGCAGGTCCTAGGGAGGAGAGAAGATGAGTATTCATACCTTTCGCCAGGGTATTGGTATGTAAGTGAATATAATGGATTCGACTGGAATTCGAACTCAGCTCTCCGATTGTACGATCAAAAAAAATTAAACCTAGATGGGTGACACTTGGTAATACCAGATGCTGTAAGCTTGGATGTATGGATGGTGTAAGAAATAACAGCTCTTTGTTTTCCAATTACCGAGCCCATTTTCAATGTCTTCGCTCAATGGGGTAGACTGTTCTAGTTCCACGTGCCATGTCTAATGGATGTCAGTTATCAGTTATCTCCTGTTAATTCCCCTCTAAAAGTTCTCCACTGCCTTAACCGGGTATTGAACTCACACTCTTTGGGTCCTGTCACTAGATCTAACCAACACCTTTATCCACTGTGCCATGTATCCTCAAGTCGCGAAATAAAGGGTTCAGTTCGACAGTCTAACCACCTGAAGAAGGCCGGAGCATACAACGGCCGAAACGTTGTAATAAATATGTCGACAAAGACGAGGACAATAGTCCGAATAATGTAAATAGTGTACATAATACCTCATCTCAGAAATATAGACAGATATTAACATTTAGTTATAAATATAGAATTTGGAAACATAACGAGGAAAGAAGGCTTGGAAAATTTGCCACTCACAGGACATATTAAAGGCAAGTAAAACAGAGGGAAACAGTAAGGGAACCACCTATCGAGCTCTTAAAATGGATGGTAGAAATGAGCGTGGGAGGTATCGGAATATAGACAAACATTACTAAGAGTTAAGGTTAGGAAGCTGTAGAGAGCCATGATCACACACACCCTTAAATGACAGACGCATAGAAGAAAAATATGTTAATGTAGCATATACGTTGCCGATCTCTATTTGTTTGTGCTAAAAGAAGTCGGCATTAGATTTAATTCATAGGAATCTGTAATGTAAACATATAATTTTTAATGATTTAATCCCAAGCAAAGCATGAGTGCCACTGGCACGCAAAGGGTTACATAAAAAAAGTGATAGCAACAGTAAAGAGGGGTTTTTTTTAGGAAAAAATATAGAGAAGAACTGGGATCAAGATCAAGGAATCAGAAGATATCGATTGACATTACATTTGCACATTTGTGGATTATAGCTATCAGGGAACTGATGTGGACTGTACTCGTGAGAACAATTTTTTGTATTTCTTTAAGGTATGGACTTCCAGAAATCCTTTCAATTAGTCTACTGGAATCTTTTTCAAACAATCCGAGGGTTCCAACTACAACAGGGATTGTTGATGTTCCCATATGCCACATTATTATTGTTATTATTATTATTCAAACGATTATTAGTAGGAGGAAGGGAGTTCCACTGTCGGGAAGTGCGAGAGAAGAAGATATTGGACGGTTATATTTAACTGTTTCGAAAGTGAAAAGAGGGGACCGAGATGGAAACCTAGTTGCACCTAGTTGCACGCTTAAATTCATGCAGATCGGGTACCAGTGAAAGTAGCTCGTCAGGGCAGTTACCATTAAAATATTTGTAGAAAAGACATGGAAAGCACTTCATGTCTGTGAGAAAGTGGCTGTTAACGAGATGCCAGATCATTGCATATCCGTCTCCGGATTTTGTCTAGGACGTCGAGTTGAGAGTGTGGGGACCGTATATGGCAACAGTATTCAATGCAAGGACATATGGATTTGTAGATTTGAAGGATTGTCTCAGGCGAGAAAAACCTTCTGGCCCGACACAGAGAACGAAGTTTCCTGAGGATAGAAGAAATTATTGAGTCAATGTAGTTGTTCCACCCAAGGTCAGTGGAAAGCGTGAGACCCTGAAGGCGTAGAAAAACGCTCTCGCGAAGGTGGGCGTTATTCATTTGGATAAGAGGAAGGGAAGGTTATCTATGGTGAGTAAATGAGAACAGTTTCGTTTTAGAAGCGTTAAAGTTTACAAGCCATTACCTACTCTAGTTAGCGGTCCTTTTTTGACTAACGGCCAGGTTAACTTTCTTAGTAATGCCGGTTTTACTACTGAGACAGGAGTAAATTGTAGTGTCGATATTGAAAGTGTGGGACGGATAGGCCAACCTAGTAGCACGCTTAAATTCATGCAGTTGGGGTACCAGTGAAAGTAGCTCGTCAGAGCAGTTGCCATGGAAATATTTGTAGAAAAGGCAGAGGGAAGACACAGCACTTCTGTGAGAAGGTCAATGTAGACGGGATGCCAGATAAGATTGCACATCTGTCTCTGGATTTTGTCCAGGACCTCGAGATGAATAGCGGGGGAAACAGGTCATGTATGACAACGGTATTCAATGCAAGGACGAATGGTCTATTTGCAGATTTGAAGGATGGACTCAGGCGAGAAAAACCTTCTGGCACGACACAGAGAACGAACTTTCCTTGCGGCAGAAGAAACTATAGATTCAATGTAGTTGTCCCATCCAAGGTCAGTGGAAAGCGTGAGACCAAGCAGCCGTAGAAAGACGTTCACGTGGAGTTGGGCATAAGCCATTCTGATAGGAGACACGGAGAGTTCTCTATGGTGGGGGAAATGAGAGCAATTTCGTAAAGAATTATTGAGATCTACATACTTGATTTCTCTAAAAAAAAAAAAAAATAATAATAATCCTATCGAATGTTGGGCAGGCATGTCACGGCGACCTTAGCTACAAACGGGGTTTTAAGCTTTTGATTTTAACCAGAAATATTCAATGTTTCCGTATTTAAAACCTGTTTTCTTTTTTTTTTCTTATTATACAAAAAAATCCAAGTTATCATAAAAATAAAAATAAAAATAGAAGATATATCTAAATTCTCGCGAAGCTTAAAATTTAAGAAGCTAGAATAAAATCTTTAGTTTTTACTTCTTATCGTACGTATTTGATAAATCCTTGCTTTACCTCAAACATCGGGCATAATCGCTAATATAAACAAAATATAATCGCGAACATTGATCTCTGTCCATTATGCAATTTATGGCTAAAACGCAAACGTGGCCAGCATTCGGAGAGTTTTATACATGCTAATAAGAAATATTTAAAATCAATTTGATATTTGTCTGGGCAAAATCTAATCAGTTAGGCGAGCGATAACCAAAAGGAATTAATGACGATTATTATATTTTTTTTTATTTCCTTTGATTTCTGGTGTGTACACATTTCTTTCCACGTCCCGTCCAGAGACCTAAGATTAAAAATAGCATCATGACATTTTCCTATGACCAATTTAAAAAAAAGAAAAAGCCCTAACATATTTTACATAGATAAGCCCTTCATAAAGTGTGGTCTGTTTGTTTGGTTTGTTTTGCTTTATGGCATATCAACGTCAATGGGTCATTTAATGCCGACAACTTTTTTTTTCTGGTAATATTTTTGTTTTGTCAAAAAACTATTTCTGTTAATATGTTTTCCTCAAAAATGTATAGCTGGTAATATTATTTTTTTTTCAAAAACGTACAACTGGCAACATTATTTTTTCAAAATCGTATTATCAGAGGCCTTGCTGTTGGACGTAGTTTATCGTCATACCCAGAACGCTGTGGACTGTACACGTGAGAACAATTTTTTTTGTATTTCTTTAAGACAAAAGATCAATTTCAAAAATTCTTTTACGTCATGTGTAAATTTATATTAACATGAGACATTCTTTTGTCCTTAATAATAAGCCGATCCTCTCGAATCTATATATAATAATCCAAAAATTGTAAAACCATAGTTAAAGACTTTTATATAAAAACCTACTACTAATAAAGATTTAACAAAAGATTTATTTTATATGCTGTCATTTATATGTCATGAGTAAATTTATATTAAAATATTCTTCTATGTGACATTATATTAAAATATTCTTCTATGTGACATTCCTTCGTCAATATCTAATAATCCGGTAATTATAAAACTATATTTAGTACATATAAAAACCTAATAACAACAAATGCTTGACAAAATATCAGTCTCTCTTGTGCATTTGACGTCATCGGATAACTAGTACAGTTACACCGATTTTCCATAAAGTTCCGGATTATCCATTTGACCGATCAAAATGTAACACTGGCAAATCTTACCAGTGAGCAAATTAAAGTACAATAGTCTGACCCGGAAACTCTTCTGATTTAAATCCAATCGACAATCTGTGGAAGGAACGATTTCGTGGAATGGACAAGCAAAGTACTAATATGTGCACTGGGTAATAATTCATTGAAAAAATACGAAGAAATAAAGTTCCGGATTATAGATTTGACCGATCAAAACGAAGTCAGTTTATATTAATTTAGTAATAGACCTATGTCTAACTACTTTTGCCTTTCTCGTACATCTATAGCATCAACATTTGTTAGAAACTACCATGTTATTATTATTAAATACAAAGCCATCTGTGACCGCACCATTAATTAGTTTGGCAATAACTGCAAGTAATTTCGTCAGAATTAAAAGAGCTGTGGGAAAATCGATGGTACACACACATGCAAACACAGACACAAAAACATACACCCTTGTGCAAATTAATTGAAACAACGGCTTTCATTTGTTGAAATATAGAGAAATGTGAAAAACCGTATTAACCTCATAAATGAAAACCAATGGAGAATAAAAGTCAATTTCAAAAGGCACTTTGAGTCCGATTTCAGTCTTGACCACAATAAGCTGATGATGCGAGCAGAATTAGAACCTACACCAATATTGTTATACTGGAACACACCTATTCTATTGTTAATAGACTCTCCCACCTATAATAAGTAGGAGTAGTAGCAGTCGCCAGTCGCTCAGTGAGTCGGTCTGAGTTCAGTCTGAAGTCGGACGACCAGCTGACCGGTTGAACTCTCTGCCTTCGGGCGGGGAGGAACCCGAACGAGACTACGCCGAAGGGCGGATTCTCTTTCGAGGAGGTAAACCGACCCTGAACCAGTTTATACGGGTTCAATGGGCATATTTTTGGCCGAGCCCACGGACTCGGATATCCCACATTAAACCGGCCTTGTGCCACATGACGCCCTCGTGGGGGTGGGTGACTGAATATTCTCAGAGAGTTGGTCAGTCAGTCGATGTCGGACGACAGTTAGTCGGGTACTAAGAGTATCAGCGACAATCACTAGATTTTCTCTGCGTCATCACTTATTATATCAAGTTCCTAACGTTTTGTACGTCGAACCTATTTTAGGACCGACAAGCCTCCACTACTCCACTACTCTACAACAAGTATCCATCCAAGTATCACAAAAAATATCTTCAAAGGTAAACAATAGCGGTGAGGAAACCAAGAAAGTTAACAAAAACTTTGAAACTGAGGATGACCTTTTTAAAATAGAAATTCCGAATTTAAAAAAAAAAGGTTTCTGCATTTCGTGAACAAATCAGAAGAGCATCACAAAAAGTTGTGATATATTAATGCACTATGGGAATACACAATTAATCTCAAATAGCCACATGTATAACTTATTTATATTCATTAAGGCAAAAGTATGAATGAACATTGTATTAACACGTCTCTCGCCGTCTTATGAATACAATTTGGTTTTCGTTCCGATAAAAATGTGATGTTAGCATGTACACCCTTGTGCAAATTAATTGAAACAACCTCTTAATTGCCTTTCTTTCACCATACAGTCAGTTTTAGACCCACTGGAATGACAGGGTGTAATCGATTTCTATTTTTTCCTCAGATTCAGTTATTTGCAGAGGTGAGCAGTAATATCAATCTATTTCCGGGTGTATGATGAAATTTGTTTTGCTTTGAATTATATTGCATCCGTTTCATCCGTTTTTGTCTAAGATTTTTATCACGTTATTGTCTCGACTCTCGATTAGTTATCCTACAGAAATTGTCTGCGATGGACGTTACTCCAAGGAAGAGTACGAATATTGTAATTCTTCACGAACACACTGGCAAGCCTTGCCAGTGAGAAAATTAAAGTACAATAGTCTGACCCGGAAACTCTCCTGATTTAAATCCAATCGACAATCTGTGGTCAAACTGCAAGGAACGACTTTGTGGAATGGACATGCAAAGTACTAATATGTGCACTGGATAATGATTCGTTTGAAAAAAATGGAAATGATAACAGAGTTATGCATTTTGTTTCAATTGATTTGCACAAATATGTATATGTGTTTGTATGTGTGTATGCGTGCGTGGGCAAGCGAAATTAATTTACTTTATTTATAAACCGACGTTATATCATCAAAATAAACGAACGATATATTTAACTTTCTTCCGCCCTTCTTGCTTGTGAAACTTTCTTCCGGCTTCTTGCTTCCTAGTCACCTTTCATCTTCAAAAAGCTGACCCACTTTCCTTATTGCAAGACAAGGTTTCCAGGTGTACCTAGCCACCTCTGGTCAAGAAATATATGGTTAGACACTCATATGTTAGTTTCATCAGTCTGATCTTCCGTGTTAGGATAAACTCGGAAGATGGCGCTGTATCCCGTAAACCAGATATTGGAAGGGACACTTTCCTCGTTTATCAGATGGGTGTTATGTCACTTCGTCCTGGTGTTATGGTTAGCAAATTTGTCACGCTACATCAATTACTACTGAGTAGTGAGTTCGATTTTCAAGCGGGGCTCCCTACTTTCGGCCTTGTGCCACATCTAAGCTATGAAATCGTTTCACTTGCGCGGGTGACGTAATTAATAGCGACTAGGAACGAGAAGTTGGAGAGCCATGTCCGCGGGTTTTGTTATATCCACTTTCACGCAAATACCCTTGTGAAAGGTAAGAATCCGTGAATTACCCCAGCTATGGGTTAAATAGAACTGACCGAGCTCTTCGGTCTTGGAGAGCAACCATTCTAGTCGTGGAAAAGAGCATCTTATTATGTAGCTTAAGAAAGGGTCGTGACTATGACTTCAACTAGGTTCGGCCTTAATTGATACATTCACAGAATTTATACCCTCATAATGTGGTGTTTATATTAGAGATTTTCCTTCCCTTAGAGAAACTTCGTGACAGCTCAGGAGGTCCATATACGTTATATTGTCTTGCTGCAAAGAAGAGGACGTTTGAAATCAAGTTTTCTCCAAGAAAGACTGCTTTCGCAAATTAACGAGTTCCATGTTTACAAAAGTGATAATTCCCAAGAGACGACCACATATAAAAAAAAAAAAAACTTAGAAATATCGAATGATTGCCATAAAAATGCAGAGACACACCAATGCTGAGGATTAGAAAGTAGATACACTTTCAATAAATTATATTTAAAATTTTTGTACTTGCACATATCAGCCACGAAAGAAAAGTAAGAAAACTTGTCGTAGTGCTCATACGAACGCTTTTCTCGGTGTAAAAATATGAAAGAAGCGTTTCCATTAAAATTGGAAGCGGCAGACGTAACATTTTTCTTCATTTCTTTCTTTGTTGAAAACATTCTACATTCTACAGGGTAAAGGGGCGGTAGAGATATTGCAATCGGAGACAAGTTATAAATAAACGAGAAAAGTTAGTTATATCGTGTCACTCAAAAATAGAATATGTAAATCGAATTTTAAGACGAAGTCACTCATTTAAAGCAATAAAAAAGTGCCTTTTTGGAAAAGTATGAAACTTTCTAAGACGATAGTAATACAGGCTGACAATGAAAAAATATGTAATTGAATATACTTATATGAAGCATATTATATATTCACACACACTCACATACACACAAAGAGAGAAATACAGAGAAAGCTGCATATAAAATAATTATGATGTATATATATATATATATATATATATATATATATATATATGAAATTATATTATTATTATTTATATTTAATGTTATATATATAGTCAAAAAAATTAAAATCGAGTGTGCATATATATATCTATATTTACATATATATATACACCTTTATATCAGCATATCTGCATTTATCTAATAAAAACATATATATAGATATATTCACACAAGCATACACACATATATGTGTGTGTGTGTGAAAGTAGCACTAGTCAGCAAAATGATATATATATATATATATGAAATTATATTATTATTTATGTTTATTGTTGTATATACAGTCAAAAAATTAAAATCGAGAGTGCATATATATATATATATATATATATATATATATATATATATATATATATATACATACATACATACATATATATACCTCTATATCAGTATATCTGCATTTATCTAATAAACATATATAGAGATATATTCACACATGCATACACACATATATTGTGTGTGTGTGAAAGTAACACTAGCCAGCAAAATGATTGATATATATATATATATATATATATATATATATATATCAAAGTGAACTTTGAAGTGTCCCTATGATTGTGTTTAGCATGAAACAGACTGTCGCCTCTAAGTGTTGACTTGTATGTTCACTTTTATATTTACACACGCTCTATCTCTGATATTGAGCACTTCATCCCATAAATATAGTATACCTTAAAACTACATTTCTTCATATATATATATATATATATATATATATATATATATATATATATATATATATATATATATGTATGTATGTATGTATGTATGTATGTGTATGGGCGCATCTGAATATCTATATGTATGTATGTTTGTGTGTGCCATAATGACGGTAGTAAAACATTACCATGATTGAATGAAATGTAAATTTCAAGTAAGAAAACACTCCCAGTCTTTCTGCGTATTTGCTGGAAGCATATCACTTTTCTTGAATCAGTCCAGACTTTTGATCAGGGGCAGGGGTTTATCCCTTGTTTTCCCTCTAACGTCTTTTAATTCCCTTTCACTTTCAGTGGCACCTTTCGTCCTGTTAGCATTATAACTTCGCTTGGGCGTGGATGCCTCTTAATCTGTAGCCCTCTATCTCGAGTGGCTCTTGGGCCTTGTACAGGGTGAACGTCATTGTAAAAAAATAACTGATTCAGCGAATTTATAATTTAAGATATATCTCTCTCCCTCTCTCTCTCTATATATATATAATAAAATAGGCAGCATATATTTTATATTACAAATATTTTATATTGATTCAAGGTATGATTAACTATTTGTAATATATATATATATATATATATATATATATATATATATATATAGAGAGAGAGAGAGAGAGAGAGAGGGGGAGAGACAGAGAGTGAGAGAGAGAGAGAGAGGTGGGGGCTTCCAGAATTCATGAGGTCCAAGTTTTTAGTTTCACACTTTGGATTAGATTGCCTGATCTAATCTGCTCATTGCATTTCCCTGGGTTTTCCTTTTGGGATTGCACGCAGTTCTGTATGCGGCCAGAATTCTATTGCATTGTTCACTCTGACAAATACGGTAGGTGTGGTCATGGCCAAGTCATGGCTGCCGCACATTCAGGCGTGAGACAAGGCTGGCTATTAGGCGTCTGTTGGTGATAAAACTTTCAATGGCGGAGAGAATCCATTCGTAAATGAGGAAGTTTGTTTCCTGAAAAGTTAATTTTTGACGATAGTTGAGAGGGGTGGTTCTGAAATGTAAGATTTTACGTCATCCCAATCAACTTTGGTAGATTGCTCTATTTTTGTGACGTACGGTGGCCGTTAATTATTACGTATAGCCCAAGACCTCAATTTTAAAATAAAACAGTATTTAACTACACTCGCAAATAAATACTTAACAAGAACAAAGAAGTAAAAGTCAACCAAAGATAATTAAGCATTTCAGTGAATACATTGTTAGTAGCGGAGATCGGCTTAACGTCCGGTAAATCCTAAATCAAAAAAACCCCATCATCGACACACAATAATTCACACTAATTCGACTGGATAGTTTCACTCAATAGTCACTCAATAATTACTGCAGTCAGTAGCCTGACACCTGGAGGAAAACATATATTCATAAATCCAGAGTATCACGCTCGAACCTCGGTGTCGGTAGTTACTTATTTTTTTCCTATATGGCACCTATGAAACAGAATATGTGAGGATGCCTTTGTTTTGGCATCATCCTAGACAAAGATCAATGAAGGGACCGAGGTACCCAAGGGAGGTAACATCTTAATGAAACATTGACCATGGCAGGAGTGATTAATTGATTTTTTTTTTGCAACTTATCAACCTTTCTCTGGGGTATTTAAAGCCGAAACATTTTTGAGTTGTAAAATTTTTTAGAGATAATAATGCTTTTCTATTATAAGTATTACTATTTAACCTATAGATGGGAGGGGAAGAAGTGGCTTCATACTTTTCTCAAGTGTATTTTCACTCAAGTGAATATAACGAACCCATCGGAATTTCGAATTTTACTTTCCGATATCTGATTTCGATCTTTTACTCATTACACAACCCGAACATCCAAATTTACAGCTCTTGGTATTCCCGTGTAGTCATTTATCTAGGTACTCACATTGCATGGTTCAGGGTTCCTTAAGTTCGGTGATCGGACGAGAACCCGTGGTTCAACGTGATATAGCCGTGAGCTCAGGACAGGAGGTTAGGAAGAGTTCTACAGGTTTAGCATGATTCTCATCTATATCGAGAACGCGAGCTGACTTCACCGAATATTTGGGTCAGCTTGTAAGCTGTTGGGAAGTCATCATAGCATTTCCTCTTTTCGTCACTTATATTTGAGTGAACAAGCCATTCCTTTCGGCGAATGTTGAAATCACCACAAATACATATGGTAACTGTGTGATGGCCGAAGAAAAAGTCACCCATCTTCTCCGCTATTCTGTCAAACATTGCAATGGCATCACACGACGGCGATAAATGTTGAAGACTAAAGATATGGTATGAACGAGGGTCACTCGAAAGCACAGGAAATCAAAGTCAATGCTCTCGTTTTTTTTTACCTCTGCTCCAAGGGAACCTTTCCTTCATATAGGGCCCACCCCAGGGATATGTGGATTTAAAAGATCATCTTTTTTTAGTAGGGGTGAATAGCGCGGATTGCGAAATTCTTAACTGGAATATAATGGTTGTGTTTAGTTTCAGTTCGTTTTTTTTTTATACATCCAGGGGGGTATAAAAAGGGTTTGATTAAAATATACTTCCTAATCCACAAAGACTCAAACCGTTTCCTATATAAGATGTATATTAATCTCTCCAGTAATGACAGTAAGGTATAGGAACGATCATGAAGACATTCTTTGTATGCCTTCTACAAACCTTCATTTCTTTCCCATTCCTTTGTTTATACATAAATATATTAGAGAGGGATGGGCTCCGCTAGGTTAAAATGCCCAAGACACGCCACACTATGAGCAGAGCAAGAAGCCATTCACAGAAACCCAGACTCTTTCATACGACCGCGACAGATATAGGAGAATGGTGGACAGCTCAATACATTGGTGCTCCAACGACTCCTTCAGAGATTAAGGCGAAAGAAGAAGAAAAAAAACTCTGGACGTCTATTGATTTTGGTCAATATGATTCAAGTGTCTTCATTCTACAGCACTCAGTTTTATTTCTATTCTGTGGTTTGTTCATTTGCCTAGCAGCTGGATTGATTTTTAGCAGGCAATACCTTATTACTATTTGAGTTCATATCCGCCATTATTAGCAGTCTACAGACTAGAACCATCATATCATATTCTGATCAAGAGAAAGCGGCGTTGATATTAATAGTAAAAGACGATATTGGGTTGGCCAAAAGGTTTTTTTTCGCTTTGAGTTTGCTTCACGACATTATCAAGTCTATGGGTTATTTAATACTGAAATTTAATTTTCTTAAGAGATTGGCTAATTCTTTCTTTTTACAAAAATCTGTTGCCGGAAAAATTTTCTCTTTTAAATTTATTACTAGAATCTGTTGCTGGAAATATTTTTCTTTTAAATCTATTACAAAAATCTGTTGCCGGTAATATCTTTTTTTCTTTTAAATCTATTACAAAATTCTGTTGTTGGAAATATTTTTTTTCTTTTAAAAAATCTGTAACTGGAAATATTTTTTTCTTTTAAATCTATTTCAAAAATCTGTTGCTGGAAATATTTTTTTTCTCTTAAATCTATTACGAAAATCTGTTGCTGGAAATATTCTTTTTCTTATAAATCTATTACAAAATTCTATTGCTGGAAATATTTTTTTCTTTTAAAAATCTGTTGCTGGAAATATTTTTTCTTTTAAATCTATTACAAAATTCTGTTGCTGGAAATATTTTTTTTCTATTAAAAAATCTGTAACTGGAAATATTTTTTCTTTTAAATCCGTTATAAAAATCTGTTGCTGAAAATATTTTTTTCTTTTAAATCTATTACCAAAATCTGTTGCTGGAAATATATATATATTTTTAAATCTTACAAATAAGAAAATTATCTGAATAAAGACGTTGTTTAGTCCCAGTGACTAAACACAAAGAGTTTCGAGTTCAATACCAGAAAACCAAACATAATGGAGAGTTGAGTTAAAGCGAAGTAACTGAGACATCCGGAAGAGGCATGGTACGTGGAACTAAAAGAATCTACCCCAGTGGACGAAATAAATGGTTTGGTTCGAAAGTTCAATCATCTGAAGGAGGCCAGAGCGCACAACAGCCGAAACGTTGTGAATATGGCAATGAAGATGAGGATAATAGTCTGAATAATGTAAATAATGCAAGTAATCATAATACCACATCTCAGAGATATGGAGGCCGAAACGTTGTGAATATGGCAATGAAGATGAGGATAATAGTCTGAATAATGTAAATAATGCAAGTAATCATAATACCACATCTCAGAGATATGGAGGCCGAAACGTTGTGAATATGGCAATGAAGATGAGGTTAGCAGTCTGAATAATGTAAATAATGCAAGTAATCATAATACCACATCTCAGAGATATAGAGGCCGAAACGTTGTGAATATGGCAATGAAGATGAGGATAATAGTCTGAATAATGTAAATAATGCAAGTAATCATAATACCACATCTCAGAGATATAGAGGCCGAAACATTGTGAATATTGCAATGAAGATGAGAATAACAGTCTGAATAATGTAAATAATGCAAGTAATCATAATACCTCATCTTAGTGATATAAACAGTTTATAAAACATGGAAAAGAATAATCTTGCAGATTCTGGGGAAATTGTTTTGAAAATTATGGGAGTGGCGGTGAGGAGATTTACGGGCATAATTGAATCGAGATAGCACATATATTTGGTAATTATAAATCACTTCTTTCTATTTTTGTCTATCTGTTTTTTGTATTAATTAATCAAAGTGAGCGTCGAATATTTCGTCGTCCTTTTGGTGAGATAATTACTCAATTTAACTGTAAGAATTCATTCTCTTGACAAAAGAAATATTCAAATCAAGTAAATTTCCCGCGTTTTTTTTTTCTTTTTTTTTTTACAGGCATCACAGGCAATGTCAGTATCGATGACAACGGGGACAGAAATGCGGATTACTCTCTTCTGGATATGACTGACCCTGAATCAGGACGTTTAGAGGTAACGTACATTGACACAAATATCAAACACACAAACACACTCACACACACATTTATAAGTGCGTATACGCGTATTGATACATCTATCTATCGATCGATCTGAATCAAACATTTGGCTTTTATTGAAGCTTCATGAAGCTATAACAAAAGCGAAACATGTTAAATTTATAAATGTTTCCCAGTTGATCTTTACCTTGCCATTCTGTGATATTCCAGTACATGTTTCGTCCATATCTGATACCTATTTATATATATATATATATATATATATATATATATATATATATATATATATATATATATAAAGACATTTTTTATGCTTATACGTTCTTTTTTATAGATACAAATATTTAAGTAAATACTCTGTTCATAATGAACAGACCTTTTATAAATATTTGTATCTAAAAAAAAATCATTTATATACATAAAAATGTCTTAGAATAATTTTCGGACTTTGTCCATTTCAGAATGTGTGAGTTCCTATATATATATATATATATATATATATATATATATATATATATATATATGTATTAATTAGTACATATACGCGTACCTACGTTTTTGGCGTTAAACTATAGTGGATTATATATATATATATATATATATATATATATATATATATATATATATATATATATATACATGCATAAGATATATATATATATATATATATATATGCATATATATATCCATATATTATATATATATATATATATATATATATATATATATATATAAAATATATATATATATATATATGCATATATACATGCATAAAATATATATATATATATATATATATGCATATATACATGCATAAGATATATATATATATATATATATATATATATATACATGCATAATATATATATATATATATAATGCATATATACATATATATATATATATATATATATATATATATATATATATATATATATATATATATATATATATATATATATAATATATGACAAAAAGGAAATTTATCAAAATAAATGTGGTAAATATGGAGATTATTTTATTTCGTAAATTTTATTTATACACAGAAATAACATATAGGAAGATTATCGTTAAGTTTTCAAATTTTGAATTTGAAAACGCTGTTAAATATTCATAAATCTTGCTGTGTAAGGAAAGGTAAACTATGTTGGACGTTAAGTGACGTAATTTATTGCTTGAAAAACTAAGTTTAGTAAATGTTGTTTATTTTTTATTATTTATACTTCAATGTAATTAATATTTATTTCCTTTTATTTTTTTTTATTATTTTTGTATTAATTTATTTATTTGGAATATTTAAAGTTCTTGAATTGGAATTGTTCCTATAATTCTTTAAATAAATTATGATTATATACATCTCTACATATGTGTGTGTGTGTGTGTGTGTGTGTGTGTGTGCATGTCTCTCTCTCTCTCTCTGTTTGCATGTTTGTGTGTGTGTGTGTACTTGAGTATGTTCGTAGAATATAGAATCAGAACAGAAATGGAGAAATCAAAGAAATTAAAAAACCTTTTTATTGAAACGCGTTGCTTTCGTTAGGTAGTTAAGTCGGCGTTTTCATGTGTGAAGTGTGGGTTTTTTTTTCGTGAGGGAGGGTTCCATGTGTCAGCGCAAGGTAAAGATTTTCCTATATTAGTTTTATCTTTTCCGCGTGTAATGAAAAAATCAGTTCGTCGATAATTGATACCTTACAGAATCAGACGTCATGAATTTCCTTCCTAATAAGATAAGCTTCTATTCACCCGACTTAGCAAGTCTTATTAGGAGAAAATCAACGGATAGACTGTACAACATGTTTTCTTCTTAGAAGGGGAAAAAAACACTTATCTTCTAGCGGGCCCAGTTATTTTTTTCATGATATCAAAAGCTATGCTGTCTTAATTTCATTTATGTGAATGGATCGCCATGACTTATTGAAATAAGTTTTCATTTCATTTTCGTTTCGTCAACCTAATACTGGAGAAATCATTGCGCGACATTTTCAAAGTGATGAGTAAATAGTACATATTCTTATAATTTAATAATTGCACACAACTTATTTTTAGCGGGGATGTGGAATCATACTTATTATAAAACCCAGGTTGTGTGTGTGTGTGTGTGTGTGTCTGTACGTTTATATATTGGATCAGATTTCCTACTTTTTTCAACCAATTTCAACAAAACTTCACAGGACTACGTAAAATTACCTTGCGGTGGTTCTGACAGCGCCAAAATTGAAAAAACAATTGTTTTTGCACAAAATCAATTTGAAAAAACATGATTAAGAGGCATCGATGAAATGAATGAAAGGGGGACAACTCATATTGAGTTATACTTTTTATTATAAAACCCAGGTTGTTTTGTGTGTGTCTGTGCTCGTTTATATATGGGATTGGATTTCCTATATTTTTCAACCGATTTCAACAAAATTTCCCTTTTTTTTTTGGCAGGTAGTGTTTTTATTGTCTTGCTTTTTTTCTTTGTTTTTACATTCAGAATGCTTTAAAAATTTCATTTACAAGACAATTGTTGATAATAAAATTCTATTCAATCGGTAGACTCATAATGATTGAAAACAATGTTTTTGTTTGAGTTTGGGTTTGACCAATTCGTAAAAAAAAAAAAAAAAAACTAAACTAAAAAAAAAACCTTATTAAGACATGCGTGTCTGTCAAGCTTAAACAATAATCTTTGTCAATTTTATTTTTCAGTCTTTATGATGGTTGATACTTGATCTATCTCTTACTGTTACATCCCCGGGCAACGCTGTGCTCTACTGCTAGTAGTATATATAGACTAATTTTGAATTGTTTTGAGGCTGGTACATCCAAAAGTAATATTTATCTTCCACCAATAGCTTTATTTTTTCTGCGTCAGAATGCCATATATTTCATTAAAAATTGCAATGATTAGGTTAGTTACTGTGTTGGAATATGCCACGAAAAAATAAATGATTTCGTCTCTTTCTTACCTGCTGTCGTAGCGACGGACACAGTTTCTACTTCTTTGACTGAAACTGCCCTCCTTCTCATTCCAGCCCCTTACATAGCGCTTGATAACTCACCTATGCAAAACACCAACAAGCCAGCTACCAATCACAGTTACCGCGCCTGCCCACCTCCACTCGCTTGGGGGGTGGGTGTCAATTTGACCGACCAACTCATTACAGTTACCTGTAAAGGTAATGAAACAAATATATACTTGAAGCTAAAACACAAGCCGAGGGCGAAACAAAAGAGAGTTAAATAAATATAAGATAATAAGTAAGAATCAAATACTGCAAGCCATTGGTTGCCATGAGTCGTAATTTTACTGATATGATTTTCGTAAAATTTTAGCTAGAGTTTTCCTGTTTTAATATCCGTCATTAGTCAATCACCATCATTCTGTTTTTTTCCGTCTAAATTTACAATGATTTTCTATAAAATTAATGTCATGAACTTTGATCACAAACATTATTATTATTATTTTATTTCCTTTCATTTCTGATATGTACTCATTATTTCTTTCCGGGTCCAGACCAGAGACCTAAGGTCAGAAATAGCATCATGACATTTTTTACTGAGAAATTTAAAAACACACACATACACACACAAACATATTTTACATAAATAAAGCCATTCGTAAGGTGTGGGGTGTACTCTTGAGAGCAATTTTTCTTATTTCTTTAAAGCATAGTCTAAAAGGAATCACTTCATTGTGTCCAGTGGAATTGTTTCCAATCAATCGGAGGGCTCCAACTACAACAGTAATTGTTAATGTTCTCATGTGCCAGATATGAGAGTTCGATTTTAAGGTCCTTGTATTTTGATAGCTTTTTGAAGATCTTCAAAGATACATTGCAGTCTGCAGAGACGGCCATATCAATAAGGAGGCATTTTTTTTTTTTTCGGTCTCTAATAACGATGTCTGTGCGATTAGCTTTGGTTTTTCTGTCTGTGTGTATTGTGAAATCCCATAAAAATGTTACAGATCCTATCTCTGTAACCGGATCTGCTGGTGCTTATATTATTATTATTATTATTATTATTATTATTATTATTATTTTCCGTGTTATGTTTCCTGCTTTGTATTCTGTAGAGCCGGGTCCAAACTATGGTCCTTAATCCCTAAAGGAGAATTGTTATTTAATTGATAGCACTTTTCTTAGTATATGGGATATTACTAGTAGGGCAATCCTCCAGGCAACTTGTATGCTGATTTCCCCTGGGACACTGTCAGTGCAATTGTCCATTCCTTTTCTCACGAAACCAAGAGCTCCGGTTACTATTGGTATAGCCTCAGTCTATCAATCTGGATCTCCAGTAGTTGGACAATTTTCATGGAGGTGATTCTTTCAGATGGTACTGCTATGTCAATAAGCATACACTTCATGAGTTTCTGGTCTTTTATGATAATGCTAGCAGCATAACCCGGCGTTGCCCGTGCTTGATTCAAAAATCGTACGACTCCTACAGCAATCGCTATCACTTGACTTAAAATATTTTTGCCCTTCCCTGCCTTTAAAGGAGTGCCCTTTGCCGTGCTGATGTTGATACATGCCTTACTTCTTGCCTATCTCACACTGCGAATTTTTTCTGAGCACTATACTGAACATTAAATCTGTTACGAAAAAAGAACTAAACAAAATGAACACAAAACGATCAGCTTTAAAAAAGGACTCGTAACTGGAAAAAAACGAATGAAAAAAGAATGTTAACAACAAATACTTTTTCACACCCAAACCAGTTCTGCGGAATCAGAATCAACGTTGAGTTTAAGCAAGCGAATGAGCCAATTCGAGTAAAGTGCCATGCAGATTTAAATTTTTCTCACTTGTGACCAATGCAGCTATCGATTTTTTTTGCATGGTAGCATGCTAGTTAATATTCGTGTCAGTCAGCTGTTGACTCTCATGCTGGCCTGTAGAATCGTCCTGCCTATTCGTGGCAGCCAGCTATTGGCTCTCATTCTGGCCAGTACAAAATGACCGCAAACTACATGAAAACTGCCGTGGAAGCATGAAAAAATCGATTATTTCCACAATTGGATGGGAGTTGGGAAAGGCAAAGTCGGTCTTCGCCTTCACGCTAACTTGGAAAATTTGCATGTAAATTTTGGTGCAAATCCGTCAAAAATTGCGGCCGTGCATTCATTACACAGGCACACACACACACACACACACACACACACACCCACATCCTGATAGAGAGTCTGTCTGTTGGCTGTTATTTCCTTGTCAGTTTGAATTGGCATGTCCCAGAGGATATTTACATCGTTATTTTGGGTAACTGTGTCTGGTTGCTGCTCATACCATCTCTCAGTGGTTTCGATCTTGTGCTTTTTGCATATCTTCCAGTGCACATATGTCTCTAAGTCTTATGTCTGTGGGTATATTCATTTTTTGTTAGCTTCCTTGCACCTTGAGATCATATGGTCGACAGTTTCATCATATTTTCCGCAAATCCTGCATTTCGGGTTAGTTTCATCCGTTATTATATGATAGTGATATGATCAGGTTTCCAGGCTTTGGTTCTAAGCTGCAATAATTAGGCTTTCTGTCTCAGCTTTCAACCCGGTGCTCCCCCCCTTATTTTTATTATTATTATTAATTCATTTACTTTGATTTCTGGTATATACTCATTTTTTCCGGGTCGCAACAAAAGACCTAAGGTCAGAAATGGCATCATGACATTTTCCACTGAGGAAATAAAACAACAACAAAACACACACACACACACATTTTATATAGATAAATCCCTTCGTAAGGTGCAGGCTGTATTTCCTGGTACATTTTTTGTATTTCTTTAAGGCTTGGACTACCAAGAATCCAATCAATGTATCTATCTGAATCTTTTCCAAAAATCCCGAGGGCTCCAACTACTACTGGGATTTTTAATGTCCTCGTGCGCCAAATTTCTGAGATTTCGATTTCAAGTTCCTTGTATTTTGATAGGTTTCAAAGATACTTCCATGTCAATAAGAAAGCACATATTTATTGTCGTCTCTGATCACGATATCTGGGCGATTAGCCGGGTCTGAGTGGTGTTCTTACGAACTTCTTACTTTTTACATTCCGTAATAATTGAAGATTTTCAATGCAGATATTGACCCACTCTGTTACGCGGGGTTTTATATTCAGTGGCTGCCAATTAACGCACAACCTGATAAAAGAAAGTCCATTGTTTCTATATATTCATCACAGAATCTACATTTTGGACTAACACTTTTTCAGTATGTCTGCTTAGCAATTTCTAGTTAGCAAACATTGGTCCTGTGCAGCAAGAATAAAACCTTCTATTTCAGCTTTTATCCCTACACTATCAAGCCACTGATGGGTACGGGGTTCGTCTACATCAGCTTGATTGGTACAGGTGAAATATTGGCCGTGAAGAGGTTTATCTTGACATAGTTTCTCTACCTGGTCCATTGCATTTGCCTTTACTTTTTTAAAAGGATTTTGTCACTGCAATAGGTGTATTATGTTTTACTTGCTTTCCTTTATCAGTGAATAGTTTCTTTCTTCTTTCTATGACAGTTCTAGTTGAACTAATCCTCTGCCTCCTTCGGATCTGGGCACATACAGACGATCAACAACAGCTTTAGAATGATGCATGCGATGGCAGTTGAGGTGTTTTCTCGTTTTGGCGTCCATTCGCTTAATGTCATCCATGATCCAGTTAAGGATGTTGAGACTGTATTGCACCAGAGTTACAGTTAAGATGCTTATGTCTGATATTCTGTCTTGTGAATTCAACACGGTACTCAATATCAGATGCACACGTCTGTAATATTCTTTTCTTACATTAATGAGGAAATAAAATATAATCAATAGACCCTTAAGGCTGTCTGTTATTTTAATTTTAATTAAATTAATATTTGCTCGGGTTTAACATTGAGCTCTCTGGATTACATCCTCCTTGGAATTTTCCATACGGGTTACCAAACTTTTCATTAACTATATTCAACTTATTTTATTACTTCAAACGTTATTTTTAGTGGATACTTTATTTGAGTAGACGCTCTGTTTGTATTGAAGCTCCCCCGATCAGACGAGGGTTCCCCATGCAAGGAGTGGGGTCAGATTTGAATCCCGACATTATCCCGAGTGCACAGGCCGGTAGACGAATTAAATAATTTTTTACAATAAACAGAGCATCTACTCAGGTACGAATATTCACTAAGTAAACGTCCGAAGTAATATATATATATATATATATATATATATATATATATATATATATATATATATATATATATATATATATATATATATATATATATATATATGCACACAGTGGAGGGGGAGAAATATTTGTATACCATGACATAATACTGCAATATGCAAAAAAAAGAATCAAAAATTTGTTACATTAATGAAATTATATGAAATCAAATAATCTCGAGCCGAAAACCTATTTGTACAATATTATAATACCTATTTAATAGTTTGTAACATATCCCTTACTCAATTCAACAGCAATCAATCCTTTCTGTAGTTTTTAATCAATGATTTTCAAGTTTCAGTTCATTGCATATTCTTTTAAGGCCCAAGATATTTTTCGCATTTTTTTTATTAACTTGGATTTTTAATAAACGCCACAAATTCTCTATTGGATTCAAGTCTGGAGACTGTGATGGCCATTTCAGTGTACTGACATTGTTTTCAATAAGCCGTTTTTTCGTAGATTTAGTCGTATGTTTAGAGTCATTATCTCTGCTGCAATACCCATTCATTTGGGAGTTCAAGGTTTACTACTGACCCATACAAATTAGAGACCAAAACATCTTGGTATACTTTTGAATTCATTCTACCATCTATTATCTCTAAATTACCCATATCATTAGCAGAAAAAAAACATCCCAAAACGATCTCGGTATGTTGTATTCCATCTACTCCGATAATTTCTAGGTACCTATAGTTTTTTTCTGTTTCCTTTCCCTAATCTTTGTGGCAAAATCTTGGTCTATTGAATATGTTTCTGTAATTCTCGCTTTCTTGAATGTTACTTTTGCACATCTATCTAATCCGAAATCTATGGCTATGTTGTCAACATTTTACAGTATTGTTCAGACGTTTCAAATCTTTTTCTTCTTTGGCAAAGATTTTAAGATCCTCCATGAGGTGATTAAATAGTTCTTTGTTTACTTTGTTTAGTTCATACTTCATGGAGCTAAAACAGAATAAGTGACGGGACGTCTTCTTTATATATGTCTCGTCCGATATTCAGCAGGTTGAAAGTGACAGTGCCTTTGGTGTGATTTAAGTAAAATGTGATTTTCCATATTCCCATGCTTTGTCTAAGGAAATTTACTATCGCCGAGGAGAATTTGCACATTTCCAAAGCCTTAGGGATGCAAGAGTTCAGCACACGATCAAAGGCTTTACGGTAATCCACTCATGCTGTGCTGAGATTTCGAGCTCTTGCAATTTTCCAGTATCATTTTGTTTATCAAATGTTGATATTTGAAACCATATCAACCTCTCCAATATCCCTTCTGTTCCAAGAGAAAAATATTATCATTGAGAAAAAAATCAAGCACAGTTTGTCAGGACAGACGGGGTCAATTTATATGTGGTAGACAGTTATTTTATTGGCCTATAATTTTTCGAATCATCTATTTTACCTGTTTATGTTAAGAGATATGTAATACCTTCAGTGATCCAATCTGGACTTTATTGGGATTATTAATTAGCACTGATAAAGTTTGTGCAAGGGTTTTATAAATTGATGTCAGATGATAGAGCCAAAAATTGGGTACCTTGTCATTTGCTGTGGATTTCCATTTTTGGCATTTCATGAGAGCTTTTCTAATATTATTCTTGGTTATATATTCCCATTCTTGTAGAGGTTTATCTATTAATCGTTCCAATTCTCGTTGGATCTATTCCGCATTGGGTTTATATTCCTTTGGGCTGCTCCAAGTATTCTCCCAAAACTTTTACTCTTTTTCAATAGATAGTCACTTTTTAACTTTTATAACTGCTTTTCCGATTTTCCTGTAAAATTTCTTAAGGTCCATTTGGAATGTTTTATTTTGTCGATAGAACCTACGACGCTTTTCATATAATATTGTTCTTTGTGCCTTTAACTGCAATTTCTGCTTAAGTATTTCCTTGATTGGTGAAATTCGATTTAGTAATTTGATTTTATATTTCCGCTTGATCTTCCTGCATTTGCCTGTTGAAATATCCAATATCGTTAATTCACGTGTGATTTCATTTATTTCTCGCTTCAACTTTGCCTTCCATGTTGGCTCTTTTTGTCTGTTGTTTGAACTTTTCGTTGTCTTAACACCTAGCTTCCCAGTAGCTGCTAAAGTTGTTGCGTATATGACATTATGTGATATTTCCCAATTGTTTGACCGTTACAGTGCAGCGTTATATGTTTACACAATATATTTATTAATTTTTTGTCATATGAATTTTTGGGAGCTGGTTTCTGTCTGACATTTGTATCTGTTGGTCTGCTGAGTATTTTAATGATGTGGTTTTTCGTTTCAGTGATTTCACCTCTGTTATCGTCAGTGAATTCTGCCTTAATGTCGTTTGAATCATTTTAGTGACATTAACTGACTAACTGCAGTTGATTATGTCGCAGATAGATTCACCAGTTTTATTTCCTGAGAGATAATTACTTTCTATCTCATTTATTTTCGTTTTTATCTCATCCTCTCTCATATTATTTATGACCACTCTCATCTCATTATTGTTTGAGTGATTTTATTTTATTCTATCTTATATTTTGTGTTATCTGATCTACTGCATTTGAGAGTCTTTTATTTCGCACGATGTCCCTGCAAACATTAGCAAGCATGCTTGAGTTGAGGAAGAGTCTTATTCTAGTTCCTGCTATAGATCTTCATATTTGCTATATCTTATCCCTTATGTTACTTTGTGGATTTTAGACAGCGGGGTTAAAGGATGTCATAACTTGTTGATAATCTTCGTGATTCCATTTCGTTTGCTTTCTTTTTATTAATTCATTTTGCATTGAGTCATTTAGTCCACGGTTGGGATTAGCCCGAGTTGGCGACTATCTCTCTCATAGTACTTGGAAGAGCTTGTTCCAGTGACAGATTTTTCGGCCCCAGATTGGTTATCCTCAGATGGACGCAAACCTTGTTGATCCGAGTGTCAGCCGATCCGGTATGAGCATTAATTTGTAAGCATTGACATTGTTTTTTGTTTTTTTTATTTGCGTTTTATCCTTGACCCCCGATGGGTAATTTTTTTCAACGTCCCAGCTCTAGGATGGCTGTCGAACAAGGCTAAAGAGCTCGTCCTTCCCCTGAAATAAGGGAATTATATTCAGATGTCTATGTTTCGAAATTTCTTCAGCTTGTTCCAGTGACAGATTTTTCGGCCCCAGATTGGTTGGCCTCAGATAGACTTAGCCTTTGTTGATCCGAGTGTCAGTCGATCCGGTATGAGCATTTATTTGTAAGCATTGACATTGTTTTTTTTTGTTTTTTGTTTTTTTATTTGCGTTTTATCTTTGACCCCCGATGGGTAATTTTTTTCAACGTCCCAGCTCTAGGATGGCTGTCGAACAAGGCTAAAGAGCTCGTCCTTCCACTGAAATAAGGGAATTATATTCAGATGTCCATGTTTCGAAATTTCTTCATCTTGATCCAGTATTCTAGAAGGTAGTATAGAGATATCGGAATGGTAGTAACTATAGTAAAATTTTAACTAGCAATGACTACTGCGAGATGAATACATTGGGGGGGGGGTATCACGAGAAAAACTTAAACGATTAAAGGGAAATGAAGTCAAATAGACTGAAGTAAAATAAAATTAAAAAGAAAAGAAAAATATAATTTCAAATTAATAGTATAAACGTTCACGAAGCCTACATAGAAAAATCGTCGAATCCAGAATGACTTCGACCCAAAACTGAAAAGATGTTCAACTTGCTGGCATTAATAAGTCAGTTATTTAACCCATATTTGGGGTGATGCAGAGAAATGAGTGCAGAATAAAGGATAATTTCGAATCCAACACAAAAGAAGTCGGTCTGAATTTGAATTTGGCTCGTATATTTCATTTTTTGTCACGTATCTTTCCCATCTTTTCCTTAGTATTCTGAAAATACAATATGGTGATGTCAAAGGCAAAACCGGAATTCTTCTTTTTTAGTCAATCTTGAATATCAGATTCTCAGACGCTGAATGTTGAATGATACCATAAAATCGCCGACGTCTAGCTGCAGCTCTTCTGTGTTTATATCGACAGTTAATATTGCTGACAGAATTAAATAAAAGGGAACTCTCTGTCTATCCATTTTATAGTTTACACAGATCATTCAGTATCAAATCATCGACAATAACTTCTTGTAATTCTCAATGTAATTTAAATTATCCAGCTAGGATATTTATCTCAAACATGACAGATTTTACAGCTTTGTATTAGATCGTAAAAACTGTAGGCCAGCAAGTTATGAACAGTAATGGCTTTCAGAGAAAATTTACTATGAGTATACCTGACGCAGATTTCAGATTTCCTGATCCAACTGAGGGTCAAGTATTCTTGCAAGGCTTTATGTTACCTCGATGTAAATTCACTGAAAAAAGAAGGACTGGAAACAAGTGCACCGTAGCTGGTTATAAATTTCTTTGTTTTATTTTATTTTACGGCATATCAACATGAGTTATTTAAAGCCAACAAGATTTTATTGCTGGTAATTTGTTTTCAAAAAAGTATTGGTGGTATTAGAACGTATTTTACATTTTCATAGTGTTTTGACCCTAGTTTGGGGTTAACTATTTGCCCATAGCTGGAACCCTGACAAGTGTTACCATTTCGGATCAGGGTGGACCTGGAAAAACTAGCAATTAAGAGTTTGTTCCACGCTCTTCAAAACTTCCTGATCAGAAGTCTTGCTACCGGACGTAGTTTATCGTCATACTCAGGACGCCTCATTGGGGGCTTCTTCCTCCTCTACAGTGGTTCTGTCGGCGAATGATAAAGTCCCAGCCGACAGGGCATGGTTATTCATATTTTCTTACTGTATCTAGATGTCGGTTAAGAAGCAATGACTGAAGCATAGAAATAAAGTAAAAGAGAACATCATGCAAATTAATTGAAAAGAAAACGAATAATTCGGTTATTGTTTACTTTTTTCGTATTTTCCAATGAAACATGACCCAGTGCACATGTTAGTACTTCGTATGTTCATTCCACGAAGTCGTCGTTCCTTGCAGATTGACCACAGATTCTCGACTGAATTTAAATCAGGACAGTTTCTTAACCAGTTGATAATATTTTAATTCGCTTGCCAGTGTGTTCCTGCAGCGTTACAATTTTCGTATGCTCCCTTGAAGTAACGCCCATCACAGACAATGGTTATAGGACAACTAAACGACAGTCGAGACAATATTGTCTGGGCACGATGAAAATCTTATGCAATAACAGATGACGCAATATTTTTCAAGGTCAAACAAACTTCATTATATTCCCCGAAAATAGATTCATATTACAGCGCACTACTGCAAATGACCTAATCTTGGGGAAAAATAGAATCGATTACACCTTGTCACAACAGTGCGTCTAAATCTGACTGTATCGTGAAAAATAAAGTAAGTAACAAAGGAAAATAAAGTAGTTAATTTGCACAAGGGTGTATATATATATATAATTCTCTTTAATAGCGTAAAAATAATTGTAAACAAAAAAAAATTAAAGTACAACGTTAAAAGCATAGCAAAAATTTACCATTTGAAAGGCTATATTTTTCATTTTTTTTTGCCGGTAGAATTTAATCTCAATTTGACAAAACAAAATAAAAAAAGGGTATTTTTTCCGGAAAATTTGTGTTCACGAAAATATTTTTTATTATAATATGAACTAAAATCGGGTTAAATTTTCTTTAAATGTTAAAACACACACAGACACACACACACACACACACGCATATATATATATATATATACATATATATATATATATATATATATATATATATATATATATATATATATATATATATGTTTTATTAAGTAATTTAGGCAAGTTTTGTCTACTTATTTTCAATGGGATTCTCTCATGTTCACGGACAAGCTTCTTAGTATCCTTATTAAAGGAGGTGATAAAATTACCATGTTGATACATATTCATTTATATCAAGTACTTTCGACCTTAGCGCAATGTCATCACCATTCATAATCTTTCTATCACAAAATTTTCGTGTTCATCTGAAAGTTAATTTTTTTACCTGTGTGTGAAATGAAAAGGTTAAGGTTATGTACTCTGCGATTTACGTTTCAAGATGTAAACATCAGGGGAGGTAACTAAGTTATGAAATATCGAAATGCATTTTTTTTTAAATAACTATTTTAAACTATTTGTTTAAACATAGTTATTTTAAGCTATCTACGGTAAACATTTTAAAACATTTGTGCAGTATTCATAATTTATTTTATTAAGGGTTGGTTTCAATTTTTTTATGCACACACGGTTTTAGAGAAAACAGAAACAAAAAGACATTTATAAGTGACGTCCGGAAGAGACAGTTGAAATTTCTAGAGCTTGTAATGAGGAAAGATGGCTTGGAAAATTCGATACTTTCGGGACTGACTGAAAGCAAGAGAGATAGAAAAAAAAACAAAGCATAGCCTGCCTAGAGAGCTCGACTAATTGGATGGTGGAGCAAGCGATAAAAAAACGACAATATTTATTAAGAGCTACAGAGGAAAGAAATAGTGGAGAGCCATGATCGGCAAAAGCTTGAAGAGACATAGAAGCAGATATTTACGTTTCACGATGTAAAAATCAGGGGAGGTAAATAAGTTATGAAATATCGAAATGCATTTTTTTAAAATAGCTATTTAAAACTTTTTTTTTAAATGACTAATTAAAAGTATTTGTTGAAACCTAGTTATTTTAAGCTATCTACGGTAAACATTTTAAAACATGAGATGCCTGTTGAAGTCCTTCTTCATTAATAGATAAGGATCCATCAATAAATCTTTAGCCTGGCTTGTACTTATTCTGTGATTTTTTTGTTGCAAAAGTACAAAAAATGCAATTACGAAATCCAGTGTTACATTGGGATAGCAAAAGATGCCTTCCAAAATCCAAACAAAGTATTAAGAAACAGGAAATGTTTCTTTGTGATAAAAACCAGCGCCCTGAATGAACACAGCCCTTAAAATACGAATAGGTTTTAATTTTTATTATCAGCCATTATTAATTTATATAAGTATTTATTTCACTCTATTTTAGATTCCTTTAAAAATCATTTGATTAATATTTATTTCATTGTTATTTCAACTTTATTTATTTACTAATGTATTATTATTAGTGGACGATTGGTTAGAACGTTAGCATTCGGACCATGAGACCCGGTTTCGAATCTGAACATGGTCGATTAGTCGGGAATATAATTTATATAATATAATTTGAAATCATTGTAGATATTAAGTGGGGTTTCATTTTTTAATGTTGTTATTTTTATCCCGTCAGACAAGTTGTACATATGGGAACTAGTTAAGACTTCATGGAGGCTTTGAGATACTATGATGGTTCTAGTAAGAATGGTAAGTAAGAATGTGTTGTTTTGATATAAACGATTTTATCCACTGGGTCATGCGTCTATATGCGCATAAATGTGCGTATTTTGGTTACTTATAAACTCAATGTCTCAGTAACCTTTTTTTTACCAGAGTTCATATTACAATTTTGCTTGATCGGCTCAGGAGATTTTTGTCGCCTAGATGCTAGGCTATCAATACTAGAAAGAGGTACAAATTTAGTGGATATGATGAATCTGTTTTGCTGCAAAACTAAATAATCGCCATTGCAGACGCCTGATCAAGCATTTATGTTTCTCCATGATTTTCTTTCGTACATTTAATTTTTTTTTTTCAATTATTGTAAGACATTTTTTTTTATGTTTATACGTTCTTTTTATTATATAATATCTTAAAATAATTGTCGGACTTTGTCCATTTGATGATGTGGGACGTCATTTGTTTACATTTGGATACGCATTGAGTTCCGGAGTGGAGGGATCGATCCCAGCGTGCGGCACCTTTGGAAAGTGCCTGAAGACCATACCACGAGTTGACCTTGTGAATGAAATTGGGTAGACAGAACACTTGGGGGACGTCGATAGCTGTGTTAACACGAAGTCACAAGTCATCGTGGCCACTCGAGCGTGTTGGCCTTGTTCAAATTGTTCAAATCACGCTAGATAACAGAAAGGTCTGCTCAGCATCGTTGGGCTCTGTGGGTGTTGAGCACGTGACTGCAATAGGAATTGGCTAACTTCGAATCGAATTATTAGTAGTAATATTATATATAATATCATTAGATTAACCTTATGTCAATGATTGAGAGAGCACAGGGCGAGTTCTACGAAAGTCTCCTACCGCATCGTTGAGCTTAACAACGTTAATAAATTATTACAATGACATTGATAACTACGAATGCTGGTTGGGGTTTTTTTAAGGAGTAAGGGGGTACAAATGAAAAGATTTGAAATTGGTTTAATTTCGAGAAATGCGAAACGAAAATTTGTGAAGAAACGAAATGAAAACATCTGCCATTTCTCGTCAAAATATTATTCATTACGTATGCAGATGGACATTTGATCATTGTAGATGGAATTTGTACGAAAAGAAAACAAAGAAATACATTGCATTGATTAAAGAATGAAAACTTGGAGTTAACAGTAAAGAAAGAGAAACTGAGAAGAGCTGCTAATTAACGTGTAAAATTGTGAGTGCGTGTATATATGCAATAAACGTATAACTATATCAGCGTCTTCCAAAGAAATGGTGCTTTGTGGAATAGATTCTGGGCTGAATCACTAAAATCTTGAATTTTTCAAGACTAGAGTTAACCGTTATCTTCGCTACATAAGCACATGAACTGAACTTCCTGGTTTTTCTTCTGTTCATACAACACCACACAGTAAGCCTCTACGTACGGGGGGAACCCGAAGGAGGCTCCGCCGAAGGGCGGAGTTTCCTTCGGGGAGGTAGACCGGCCCTGAACCCGTATATACGGGTTCAATGGGCATATTTTTGGCCGAGCCCACGGGATCGGAATGCCCACGTTAAAAAGGCCTTGTGCCACATGACACCCTCGTGGCGGGGTGACTCAATATCGTTGAGTGACTCTTTGGCCTTCTTTTGGATTCCCATTAGTATATACCCGGTGTAACACCAAAATTGTCCAAATCATGTAATAGTATAAGTATCCATCCCAAAAAATGTTTAATAGCTAAAAAAAAAAAAAAAAAAAAACTAATTGAGTTTCTTTTTTTAACAGATTTTCAAGTAAGGCATTTGGTCATCTTGACAACATTTTTGCTAAAAATCACTGAAAACCTCTTTGAATTATTTAGCTAAAAGAGAGAAGGATAAAATTGTTTTGTGTTAGATCCTCTGTCTTCCCAAATGATCAATGATGAGAGGAAAAGATCATTCAGGCCTTCAGTAATGCTACCAACATTCATACACTGGCTTCCATCTTAAGAATCTATTCAAGAACCACAAAGAGAACAGTAGAGAGGAAAATTAAATCAGGAGGTTACAACAGGAAGAGGAATTATCATTTCAACTTAGATCTAAAGAGATCAATTAGAAAAGATCCAACTCAATCAATAAGATATTTTAGAGAAAGACGTGAGAGAGAAGTTTCAGCTATGATAGTTCAAAAAGCAGTGAAAAAAAATTGAAAATCAATGAAATCCTGCGTGAAACATGTGAGGCAACTTGTTACGCCAGGACAGAAAGTTAGAAGGTTAAAGAGGGCAAATATCATCAAATGTAAGTTAGAAAATGATCCTGGAATGGTATATATGTATATATATATATATATATATATATATATATATATATATATATATATATATATGAATTTTATTTCAATACTTATGAGCTTCCGATCCTTAGCTATGATTATTAATGATGAATATGTCATTTTCGTTTATCTTCAATTTCATCGCCATTCTTCTGTTAAGCTTGGAGAGTAATTATACATTATTATTGTTCAAAGTAGAGTACAATAGGGTTATAAAAACCTTGGAGAATTCCAGTAAGGTATATTTAATCATTTGTAAGATACAACGGTTCAAAAATTAATCTAACAATCGGACAATTTTGCTTTTACACGATTTGGACAATTTTGCTTTTACAATTGGGACAATTTTGCTTTTATTATTAAAATAAAAATTGATATGTCGACAATATTTGTTCTTTGGAAATCAGCCTAATTTAACGTCTTTTGTCTGAAAGAGAAGAAATTCTTCGAAATTTATTAAAAAAAAAATTAATACAGGTATTAAATCAGATCTGTCACGTTTTGATAAGATTAATTTTACAACATAGCCCAATTCTCTGAAAATAAGTTTTGAAACGGAAATTAGAAGAAACACATAATGGCTATACTTCCGGTTGATTACTGTTCTTTAATATCGTGAAAAACTAAATATTTCAGTGAAATCTATGATTTTTAATGAGATTTTAATGGATTATGTCGTACAAATTTAAAAATAAAAATTTCACAACAATGGCTGCATTAATATGTCGTATTATACTCAAGGATGTAATTAATTCCCTGTTTTTAACCTCAGAAACACGGGGTCGGGTTATACTCAAGCCGTGTTATACGCAATATCAGAGACCCGGGGTCCGAATACCAGTCAGATCCATTACATTCACTTATGTACTATTACCCTTGGGAAAGGTATGAATCCTCTTTTTCTCTCAGCAATGGGTAAATAGCAGGACAGAACTCGCTCTATAGCTTTGGATGGCAGCTGGTCTACCGCAGAAAGAAATGGCAACCTACTGCGGGAAAATATCTGCCTTGTCAGTCATGTATCGAAATTCAGTTACCTGCTAATATCCTTGGGAAAGATATGAATCCTCCTCTTCTCTCAGCAATGGGTAAATAGCAGGACTGGCCGGGTTCTATAGCCTTGGATGGCAACTGGTCTACTGCACAATGAAATGGCAACGTACTGCGGCCAAAAAAAACAAACCCTGCCTCGTCAGTCATTTACATGATCGCCTAAGCGTATATCACGCATGGCACATAATTGACTCACTAACATACGACGAATAAAAAAATAAAATAAAAAACGTATGTAGCACTAAGGAAGCCGTTGTAAAAGATTATGGATTTCACAATTAACTTTGATTCTGGGTTGTGGACTATGATCTTGGCAGAGGTTGAATACAGTCTGGATGGAACATGTGAGAATCTGTCGTTTGGTTCTAAGACACTAATTAATGCCATACGTGTATGTAATTGTTCTGAAACAAAATGAAATCTGAATTTTCAAATCAATTCTGGCTCTTGATTCTGGGACAGGAAGTGTTCGTTATCAATAAAGAACACAACATTTTAAAGAATAAAGAATGCTAATTAACAACTGAATGTGAAAATATGTGATGAATTTCGACAATAAAGCAATTCTAAATATAAATGATTAATTACATCCAATTTGCCATTACCACTCGTCTGTTCGTCTTCTTTGTCTTTTTATAGCCGTTTTATTGTCTCTTCAATAAACGTTCTTGTATCATTAACGGTTCTCAATTCTAAAGTCAACTGTAAATTGAAACACATTGATGTAATATATGGTGTGGCGGACTTAAAAGTTTTTTTCTTTCCGATTCAAACCGGGGCCAAGGATCAGGGATAGAGCACGAATAAAAGCGGAAAGGTTACGTTTTTACGGCATCACCTTCTGGAGTTCTTTTTATTAGAAATATTTAAAATAAATTAATTAGCGGTGTGAGATCTTATGCAAATCGAGAGTTGTTCAACAAACTAGAAAGATAAATAAACACAAACACATCTATGAGAATGTGGAATCGCGCAGGGATTCCAACTATTTTTACGTGCGTACGCGGATTGCACCCCTTCCTGTCACGTTCGGCTAGTTATAGTAGTAAACAGCCGACGTGAGGAGGTTGCTGGCTGGCTGCTCCTGATACCGTCTAGAACGGAATTTGAAGTTTTCCCGCGCATTTCTCTGACGTCACTGACAAACTTTGTTTTTCAAGTCAGTCGCGGCCAGTTTTCAGAAGAAGAAGGTCGACTCATTTATCTCGTGCCCCCTACCTATACGCGGGCCGGAATATCTTAACTAACCAAAAAACTTCTTAGTAACCCCTTGGTTCATTATGCCGAATATTTTTCCTGTGATTGTAACTTGTTTCGAACAACATGTTTGAAATTTCCTCCATTTTCTACCGGAGAATGTAGAGTCTACGACACTGTCGTCATCACACTTTAAAAAAAGACTAATTCATCGTCCTTCTGCGAACAACTTGTTCGAACTTTCCTCCGTTCACTATTAGCGAACGTAGAGTTTTTCGACACAGTCAATTGAAGAACTTCACTTACCTCCTTTTGAACTCTAACCTTTACGAACCATTTTTTTTTTAAAAAAGATAACATTACACACACATTATAAAACCTCGCAGTGAGTATTTTCTTTGTTATGCATGCATGTACCTTTTGTATAAGAAGACTCTGTTCCAGAACTTTCCTTCTGAAAAAACTTTTCCCGCCTTAGCCATTTTGATTTTCGTTTTGGCGCGGAACATCAACATTCTATTACTGACTAATCGTTGTTGAGACAAAATATTTGTTATTAAAATAAAGTTTTATATTTGTCTTCCACCAGACTCGTTTTCGTCGTTTCCTCCTGGCTATCTATATTTTACTATTTTTATGCATGTGTCGAATGACCCTTTTTCCTCGCTAAAGATCACACATTTATTATTTTTACTTTGTTAGTGGATTCGGTAGTCGTGAGTAGTGTCTGGCACAAGGCCACCTTTTCGTAGGCCATCACTGCATGCTATCGGGTCTGCTACAAGAAGATAAAAACAAATAGTTTTTATTCAATTCATCTATAAATTCTGTGATACAAAATTTTTGTATATATATATATATATATATGTGTGTGTGTGTGTGTGTGTGTGATCAAATATGAATGGGAACCGAACTGGATAAGATGAAGAACAAATAGAAAACGTAATTCAAACTAACATATTTGACTTTTATTGAAGCTTCGTCAGAGATAGATAGATTACAGTTTGACAAGCCTAAGAAGATAGATACATAGATAGATAGATAGATAGATAGATAGATAGATAGATAGATAGATAGATAGATGTCAGTTTGACAAGCCTAAGAAGATAGATAGATAGATAGATAGATAGATAGATAGATGTCAGTTTGACAAGCCTAAGAAGATAGATAGATAGATAGATAGATAGATAGATAGATAGATAGATAGATAGATAGATAGATAGGAACAGAACAAATAGATACATACATACATACATACATACACAGTCAGATAGATAGATAGATTGACAAGCCTAAGAAGATAGATAGATAGATAGATAGGAACAGAACAAATACATACATACATACATACATACACAGTCAGATAGATAGATAGATAGATTGACAAGCCTAAGAAGATAGATAGATAGATAGATAGATAGATAGATAGAGAGATAGAGAGATAGAGGTCAGTTTGACAAGCCTAAGAAGATAGATAGATAGATAGATAGATAGATAGATAGAAAGAGATAGATAGGAACAGACCAAATAGATAGATAGATACATACATACATACATACATACGCAGTCAGATAGATAGATAGATAGATTGACAAGCCTAAGAAGATAGATAGATAGGAACAGAACAAATACATACATACATACATACATACATACATACATACATACACAGTCAGATAGATAGATAGATAGATTGACAAGCCTAAGAAGATAGATAGATAGATAATGAACAGACTCAGATAGATAGATAGATAGATAGATAGATAGATAGATAGATAGATAGATAGATAGAAAGAGATAGATAGGAACAGAACAAATAGATACATACATACATTCATACATTCATACACAGTCAGATAGATAGATAGATAGATAGATAGATAGATA
>CAHIKZ030005219.1:687500-705000 GCA_903632075.3 Acanthosepion pharaonis
TTTGGAGTGAAGAGAATTTTTTTTTTTTCTTTTGAACAATAGAAATGAATTTTACTTTAGTCAGAGAAAGTGTCTTTGGGTTGAGGGGAGTGACCAGTGAAACGATATACGGAATTGACCTGTTAAGAATTGGACACCCACGTTAAGAAAGTAGAGATATTTCGACCTAGATAATTAAGATTTTCGACTATCAGGTAAAACAAACAAAAAAGAGGGACAATTGTTTTTGGCTCACAGAGGGCGCCAAGAAGGCGAAAAAGAACCTTTTCTAAAGTCAAGACTAATTAGCAGCGGGCTGTTTGACAAAGTCCAGGTGAAAGAAAGCTAAAGATTGTCATTTTGCGTACGTGCAAAAAGGTGCGAAATCGGATTTTTTTTTTTAAAACCAGCACGAGGTAACCACACCCGCCAACAAAAGGGAGAGGGTGTTCGGTCAATAACAATTGGTCGAATACAATCACGTGACTGCGGAAGAAGAAGGAAAGAAAACCTCGATCAATAACTGTTGGACGAGGCGGTCACGTGGGCTGCGGAAAAGAAAGAAAGAAAGGTTCGATCGGGAACGATTGGTTGAGAGCGATCACCTGACATGAGAGAGACTAAGAGAAATAGATATGCGCCGCCCCACCAAGAGCACTGTGAGAAAGTAGGGGTGAAAACAATAACGATAATGGAAAGTCAAAATTAATACGACTTTTGAAATTATCGAGAAAACCCTGACGCCGACAGACCCACCCCAGTTTGTTGCGGCGTCAATATAAGCAGGACCCCAGTCGACAGAAATCAGTTTGAGTTGGAGATGCAGCCGGAGTTGGGCTGAGTTGCAGCAGGACCGCGGGCAGGGGAAGATCCTGAACGCGGACATAAGACCCGATTCACTCGCCCCTTTGCGGGCAAAAGAACCCTCAGACAGAAGGACTTCCAGCCCAAGTCGAAGACAGAAGAACTTCCAGCCCAAGTAGATGAAGAAGAAGATTGCCTGAAAACCTGAGTTGAGTTGGAGCTGAAGTTGAGTTGGAGTGGAGTTGCAGTTAGAGTTCATCCCGGACGGCAGCGAGAAAAGAACCCTCAGACAAGAAGAACTTCCAGCCCAAGTAGAAGAAGAAGAAGAAATACAACTCAAGTCGGAGAGAAGAATCAACTGCGAATGATCGATAGAAATTAGCCCCAGTGTCGAACTGAACCACACTCCGACATACATACATGATTCTAGAAAGTAGGTAATTCGACATTTTCCTATTGTGTGATAGAAGCTTGGTGCCATAGTCCACAGAGCGGGTCGGGGAATTGAGAACAATTTTGTTTTTATGTAACGGACTTTAAGATATAAAAGGTTGTTACCCTTTTATCAACAATTTTGTTTGGTGTCGTGAGTTTTTATTTTATTTGTGTTTTGCCACCCCCGTCGGACTCAACTTGTATCGGCCCCGATCCCTGCTGGTCCCGTCTGTCTAAGATCTAAACACAGCGTGGGTAGACAGACCGGAGATCGGTATAGTTGCTTTAGTGACCAGGTATTGGAAGCGAGTCGGGAAAGGCGAGGCTGGTGATCATCTGACCAAAGGGTTGGAGCGGCACGCTTGGACCCAGGAGGAACGACCAGGAGGAGCGACGTCACCGTTGGCGCCGTAACCAAAGGATCCGACACTGGGCCAGGTGTGTAACCGTCACAAGTGGTGCCGTGACCAGGATCAACCTGAGACAACCACGTCACATATGGTGCCGTGGTGACCGAGGATTTCAACCCTGAGAAGACCACGATCGACCGCCGTTGCTGAAAGTTCAAGCAGAAATCAGAACGACCCGGGACCAAAGGAAAGAAGGAACAGAATCGTCTGTAGGGTAGGACACCTTGTTTATTTCCCTACCTCGATTGTTGCTCTCTGTAGACATGTCAGATTATGAGTCGGATAGAGCAGTGGGGGTGAAGAAGAAGTAGGGGCGGGGTTGTCAGTAGATTTAAAGGGGGCTGTTGGGTGGACCGAGGGTCCCAGTGTTTGATGGTAGTGGGAAGGAGTTCAGGAACTGGCTGACAATCCTCGAAAAGAGCCGAACCATCTACGCTCTCGGACCAGGAGACCCTGTACCTGACATACGATGCCACAAAGGAAAAGCGTCGGAGTTCGTAAGGGGACTCTTGGAAAATCATCCCCGCTTGGCCTGGGAAGAAGTAAAAAACTGCTGACCAAAGAGTTCGCCGACGAGGGTACGGGGCCATAGAGGCCATGAGGGCCCTTTTAAAACTAACACAGCTTCAGGAGGGAGACCCCTGGAGAATTGGGGGCCCGAGCGGAAGGCTATCGTCATTAGCATTCCCCGAGGTGGTCAGGGACAAACGCAGTCATGCAGGCCCAACTGGCGGACCTGTATGTGGAAGCTCTGAGTGATGAGCGTGTTCGGCACGACGTCCTGAAAGAGGGACCGCTCAGACTGTCGGCAGCGATAGAGCTGGCCAGAGAGAGCCAGGGGTATGGGATAAGGTGAAGAGGTGTGGGAAGAAGCAGACACCAAGTCAGGAGGCTGGAAGAAGGGGGTGAGGCGGAAGAACCCCCGTATGGAATAAGAGGGTTAAGGAAGAGGTGGATCGGGCAGAAATATGGGAGGAGGACCCTAATAGAAGGGCATGGTCGACCAGGCATGGCTTTTTATAAGCCCACGCCGGGTCGATATGGGCTGGTCTGCTGGACCTGTGGGTACGAGGACCACAGGGCGGCGGAATGTCCGACGAAGTGGGGATTGCCCCCAGACTTCAATCAGGACAGATGCACCAGGTGTGGTAAGAAAGGACACCTGGCCAAGTGGTGCGGGCTGAAGAAGGGTGCCCCACCGGTGTTGACAAGGAAGGCTGAGCCCAAGAGACCGGACCAGGGAAAAGCCAGCGGGCCACCCCAGAATTAAGAGGGAGGGTGGCCCAGTTAAAAAGGAGAGAAATAAAAACTTGGACCAGTGGGTGGGCGAACCGCTTGAATAGAGGACGGGTTCCCCCGAGGATAGACACAAGGCCAACCCAGTTAAAAAGAGAAAGAGCAAAATGTTGGACATGTGGTCGGGCGGGCCACTTTGCGGCAAGCTGTCCAGCAAGAAGGTGCTGGTTTTGTAGGAGGCCAGGACACCTGAAAAGAAACTGTATTCTTAGAAACGGCCATGGGAGACCGGGAGAGGTCCGGCCGGGGTCATCGCCCAGGTGCAGGGGCGCAGAACTCCACCTCATCAAAAAAAAATGAAGGTGATTTATTACTACCGGCGCCTATGGCTGGGTTAACCCAAAGGTGGGGACCCAGGAAGAAGAAAGCTCAGGTGTTCTCTTCGCTAACGCAAGAGAGAGAACTATCCTGTAGAGCAGAGATAGGTGGTAGAGAGATGAGGGCTTTGGTGGACACAGGAGCATCTGTGTCATTGATGAGAGAGGAGACATACAGGCGGGTGAAACGGAAGAGAAGGTTACGGGAAGCGGACATAGAGATCACGCAAGCAGATGGGGCCCCCCTGGAGATAAAAGGGATGGTGAGGCTTCCGGTGAGGATTGGGAGGGTGAAAAGCACCCAAAATTTTTACGTAACCCCCGACCTGTGTACAGAGGCAATCTTGGGAGAAGATTGGCTCCGGAGCCAGAAGGCCCAGATCGAGTTTAATCCTACTGTGTTGGTGGTGAACGGCGAGAGAACGCCGTTGGGATGCCCACCAGAGGAAGAGATAACCATAGTGGTGGAGGAAGATGTAAAGTTACCTCCTAGGACCGCAGTGTCGGGAAAGGGTAGGCTAATGCCAAAAAAAAAAAGGTACGGAGAGGACCTCTGCAGTTGGTCCCTGTAGAAGGAAAGGGCCTAGAAGATAACGAGGTAACCCTGTGCGAAACGGTAGTGGAGGCAGCCGAGTTGGTGCCCATTATGATGGTGAACCAGGCCCAAAAAAGACTATCAAGGTTAGGAGGGGAGAAGATAGGAGAGCACTTCCCCTACGAACTCTGAATCGGGTGAGATTCGAGGAGGAACGAAGGAAGCTAGTAGAACAAACAAAAGGAATCTTGGATGAGGATATATTAGCACCGGATCAATTTAGAACCAGAGTGGGGGTCTGTTAAGGAACAATAGAGATGTGGTAGCCCAGTCAGATAAGGAACTAGGTCAGACCCACACAGTCGAAATGAAAATCGACACCGGAGACCACCCCTGTGAGATTAAAACCCTACCGAACACCTATACCTAAAAGACCCCTTGTAGAAGAGGCAGTAGAGAAATGTTGGAAGCTGGGATGATCGAAAGATCGATCTCTCCTTTGAGCTTCCCAATAGTAATAATAGGTAAGAAAGATGGCGGCCACCGTTTCTGTGTGGATTTTAGAAAGCTGAATTCTATATCGAAGCCGTTGGCGGTGCCATTGCCATTGATAGACGACATTTTGGCATTATTAGGGAAGGCAAAAGTACTTCTCTACGTTGGACTTGAGGTCCGGGTATTGGCAGGTAGCCCTGGATGAGGCTGACAAGGGAAGGCCGCATTCGCGTGTCACCTGGGACTGTTTCAGTTCAGAGTGATGCCATTCGGTTTAGCTAATGCCCCGGGAGTCTTCCAACAGCTAATGTCAATAGTGTTAGGGAGGATATGAGAGCTTTGCCATGGCGTATTTGGACGATATCTTGATATTTTCGGAGACAGTGGAACAACACTTTTTCATTTAGGACAGGTGTTGGGAAGGTTGAGGAAACACGGATTAAAATTGAAATTGTCAAAGTGTCAGTTTCTGAGGGAAGAAACAGGGTATTTAGGCTTCGTCATAAACGGAGACGGTATTAAACCCGACATGGATAAGGTAAAGGTCATAAGAGAAATGCCAGAGCCTAAGACCGTGAGGCAGGTAAGAGGTTTCATAGGAGCTATAGGCTACTACCGACGCTTCGTCCCGGCATTTTCAAGAATTGCCATACCGCTGGTGGCCCTGACGAAGAAATACGCTAGGTTCAAGTGGACAGAGGACTGTCAACGAGCATTTGACTCGCTAAAGGAACAGTTGACCACCGTTCCACTGCTGACGTACCCAGACCTCAGCAAGCCCATGATATTATACACGGATGCCAGTGAGCAGTGTGTAGGGGCAGTACTTACCCAGCCGTGTCCTGATAAGGAAGGACCAGTGCCAGGCATACCAGAGGAAGTACCGATATACTTCCTCTCCCATAAAAACTCAGAGACACAACAGAGGTGGCCAGTAATAGAGAGGGAAGCATATGCTATCATGTATGCTCTCCAAAAGCTGGACTACTATTTAAATGGTGCAGTCTTCACTATAAAGACGGACCACAAGCCTCTGCAGTATCTATTGCAGGCAGAGTGGACAAATAATAAGAAAAATTCAACAGTGGGCACTTAAGTTAAGTGGCTACCACTGTAAGATAGAGTATTTGGCAGGAAAGGAAAACACGTGCGCAGATTTACTCTCAAGAATACCGAAACAACTGGAAGAAAGATCTGTAAGGGTAGAACAGGGAGTAGATGATAAAGCCTATAGAATAGGAGTAATTAACTCTAATAAGCTAAAAAGATCGCCCTATATTAGAATCGGACGAAGAAGGGGACGCCCAGATAATAACCGATCCTTACTGGACAGAAGGAATTGAGAAGGAGCAAGCAGACAGTGAAATAGCTGCTCTGAGAGAAAAGGTGAAGTCAGGAGAGACCACCAAGTATGCCATAATAGAGGAAAGACTGTATTATCTCTCAGGAAGGGATGAAGAAGTCAAACCCAAGTTGTATGTGCCCAAAAGTTTAAGACCAGAGATATTGGAACAGTGCCACGAGAGGTTGGGTCACATGGGAATTGATAGGACATGTGATCTCATAGGAAGAAAGTACTATTGGCCCAAACTGTACGGAGAAGTCACTAACTATGTTCGAAGTTGTGTAGTGTGCCAGTCGCAGAGCAGAAGGCAGGAAATGGCACCCTTGGAGGAAACAGACGTACCCAACTTCCCTTCGAGAAAGTGAGTATGGACGTATCAGGACCATATGGGGAAACTGCACAAGGAAACAACTATATAGTGAGTTTTGTCGATTGGCTAACAAATTGGCCTGAAGCATTTGCAGTACCAGACAAGAAGGCCAGAACTGTAGCCGGGTTGATAATAAGCGAAATCTTCCCTAGGTATGGTGCCCCTGTGCAATTGGTAACAGAATAATGGCACGGAGAATGTGAACAGCATCATGAGAGAGGTTTTGACAGGTTTGAATGTAGAGCACATAAAAACATCCCATATCACCCCCAGGGAAATGCTAAAGTGGAAAGGTTTCATAGAACCTTGGGAGATGTATTGGCCAAGTTGGTCAGAGAAAACACTGGAAATTGGGACTTGTATTTGACGCAGGCTCTGGCGGCCGTGAGGTTTACGATAAACGAAACCTCCCGATTTTCTCCTTATTTTTTGTTGTTTGGCAGAGACGTGGTCCTGCCTGTAGATAACCTACTGAAGCCCCGAAGAAGGTATATGGGAGAAGATCATCATCAACTATTGCTGGAAAAGCAACATAAGATATTCGTACAGGCCAGAAGAAGAATAAAGAGGGCCCAGAAGAAAAGAAATGAGAGGGTGAATGCTGAAAGAAAGGTGGTAGAATTGAAGGTTGGAGACCCTGTCTACTATAAAATCCACCAGAGAGAGGAAAGCTGGACCAGAGATGGGAGCCGTACTACCGGATAGTAGAGCAGACGGGCCCAGTATCGTATGTAATATGGGATCAAGTGGCAGGGACGAGCGAGGAGGGTTCATGCCAATGATCTGAAGAAGGCTGAAATAGCTAACCTAGAAATGAGCGAGCCGAGGCCTAAGAAGACAAGGAAAAGGAAGGTAACTCTGGTTGAACCGGAAGAAATGGAGACGGAGGAAGACTCCGAGGAAGATGAGGAGATAGGTCGACTTGACCAGATAAACGAAGCAGTCCGAGTGACGGAGTTGGAACCCTCAGCGGGGATTAGCGATGTTCAGTCGTCGACTGAATCAGTGCAGAGAAGACCCTGTGGAATCGCCATCGCACCCCCATGTCCGAAGAAAAGGAAAGAAAAAAGACGAAGAGGTCCAAAACAAGCAGTCGAAGGAGAAAAAAAAGAGGCACCCTGAACAGGACGAAGGGTCCAGCGAGTGGGAGGAGGAGGATCGAATACCCTTTCCCAGCTTAAGGAAAGGATAAGGAACAAGAAAAAGTTTAGACATAGAGTCGAGAGGTATCGAAGACATTCAAGGCGAAGACTCTAAACAGGAAGAAGAATCAAGGGATGAAGAAGAGGACAAGGAACCTCCTGGACGAGAATTAAACACAGAAAGAAGGTTAGAGGTTGAACAGGAATCACCTCAGAAGATGAGATCAGGGAGGAGAAGAACCCCAAATCTCAGTAGAACAAAAGGGCTGTGCAGAATAGGAGCATTTAGTGTCGACAGATAGCGACACTGGCTCATCCAAAATCCTATTGGCTGACTATGGTAGATGTGAGTGGGGGGAATGGAGTCGCGGGCTGCACCTCACAAGGGACGGAAGAAGATCATTGGCATTGTTGATTGATCACCAGTGGTGTCATGAAGTACGACCTTTAGAGTGGGCGCCACGCACACCTGACCGGACCATTCTGTCTGCTAGAGGTTAGTTAGAGGAGGGAGGAGCCGAACTAAGAGAAAAGTTATGAAATGATTGAGTGATGAGTCGAGCGAGACTAAGTGGTTGTGAAGAATAACAACAAGAGAATTTGTTACCTTTTCAGGAATGATAGCTAGGTACAAGGTGGAAGCAGACTACATAGCATTAAATTCGGGGAGAACGAAATTCATGTTGCTATCAGCTGAAGAAGCTAGAAGGTGTAGAGATGATACCCTGGGGACTTGTACCTCGTTGAGCCCTATCTGTAAAACTGGTAACCGCAAACTGTGCATACTAGAATTGTTTGAAGGGAGGGAGAAGGAATCAAAAGAATCTGCCAAGTAGAGGTATTAACAACCTCGGTATTACCACAAGCTATCAGTGTTTCAGACAGGGGTGTGGGCAGTAGCCCCCAGAAACATATCAGCCTGTCTAGGGTATGTGGGGAGAGTCCACAAGGACATTAAGAATAAGGCCACCGTTATCCTGGTGACGCTACCCATGGGATGTTCGGCGGTTGGGGTGTCCATCTCCTTGCCCCCTATTACCAGATGGAAGAAAGGTATGAAGAAAAGATTCACTCATAGAGATGATTGGTAGAGGCTTAGTCAATTGTACAGAATTATGGGAGCCGATAGTAAAGAGATTCTCTAATGTTACCTTAAATAAGATGCCAATTTTAATGAAGCCCATAGAAAAGATCGATATGGATCACTTAAGAGATAAGTTAAGTGCGCTGGGAGACGAAGGTGTAGCTTGGGAAGACGATGAGCAGATCGCGATAAATTGGTCAATAGTAATGGGTACATTCCTAGTTATAGCCATCGGGGGTGTAATAATATGGAAGATTAAGAGTAGGAGAAGATTAGCGAACGACAGTCTGGTGAGCATGCAACAACTCGAGGGGAGATGCCGAGCGGTGTTCCTCACTCAGACAGAACTGGCGAAGAAATTGCTGGAAGACCAATGGAGGAGGCTGGCGTGAGACCACCACGTGCGGCGGAAAAACCTCCCACAGCAGAGAGGAAAACATTGACCAAGAAGAACAAACCCTAAAGAACACATCTGCACCTACAGACACACGCACACATTTCATTGCATGTAGAACAGAAGAAAATGAAAAAGAACATTTCATTGCATGTAGAACAGAAGAAAATGAAAAGAACATTACATTGCATGTAGAACAAAAAGAAAATGAAAAGAACATTTCATTGCATGTAGAACAGAAGAAAATGAAAAGAACATTTCATTGCATGTAGAACAGAAGAAAATGAAAGAACATTACATTGCCTGTAGAACAAAAGAAAATGAAAAGAACATTTCATTGTATGTAGAACAAAAGAAAATGAAAAGAACATTTCATTGCATGTAGAACAAAAAAAAAAATGGAAAGAACATTACCTTGCATGTTAGAAAGTAGAATAGAAGTGCATGAGACAAATGCATGGTGCATGTTAAATGATGTAATTGGGTTTAGGTGTCATTTACGGGTAAATGACAAATCGGTTAGGGAGGATTATGGCACCTTGCATTTATTGGAAATATTCATAGAAATATGAGTTAATTTTTTCTTATTCAGTTTATTAAACAGGTTGTTAATTTTTTTTTAAAAACGGGAAATAACTGAGTTGAAAATAATTCACTAAGAATGTACTAGACGATCCTAAGGAAAGAAGAAGGAAAGAAAAGAAAAAAGGAAGGAAGGGAAGAAAAAGAAAGAAAGAGAAATGTATGACGCATGACCCAGTTGATGGTAGAGATAGGTCTGCGTGTGGTCGACTTTTTTTTTTTTTTTTAAAACAAAGGAAGAATAGAATTGGAAATAATAAAAGAAAAGAAAGAGAAAAAAGACATGATATCGACAGATGTCGGTCAGAGGCCTCTGACCGACTCTTGCATGGAAAACCCCTTATCAATTTGGAGTGAAGAGAAATTTTTATTTTTTTTCTTTTGAACAATAGAAATGAATTTTACTTTAGTCAGAGAGAAAGTGTCTTTGGGTTGAGGGGAGTGACCAGTGAAACGATATACGGAATTGACCTGTTAAGAATTGGACACCCACGTTAAGAAAGTAGAGATATTTCGACCTAGATAATTAAGATTTTCGACTATCAGGTAAAACAAAAAAAAAAGAGGGACAATTGTTTTTGGCTCACAGAGGGCGCCAAGAAGGCGGAAAAGAACCTTTCTAAAGTCAAGACTAATTAGCAGCGGGCTGTTTGACAAAGTCCAGGTGAAAGAAAGCTAAAGATTGTCATTTTGCGTACGTGCAAAAAGGTGCGAAATCGGATTTTGTTTTTTTAAAACCAGCACGAGGTAACCACACCCCGCCAACAAAAGGGAGAGGGTGTTCGGTCAATAACAATTGGTCGAATACAATCACGTGACTGCGGAAGAAGAAGGAAAGAAAACCTCGATCAATAACTGTTGGACGAGGCGGTCACATGGGCTGCGGAAAGAAGAGAAAGAAAGGTTCGATCGGGAACGATTGGTTGAGAGCGATCACCTGACATGAGAGAGACTAAGAGAAATAGATATGCGCCGCCCCACCAAGAGCACTGTGAGAAAGTAGGGGTGAAAACAATAACGATAATGGAAAGTCAAAATTAATACGACTTTTGAAATTATCGAGAAAACCCTGACGCCGACAGACCCACCCCAGTTTGTTGCGGCGTCAATATAAGCAGGACCCCAGTCGACAGAAATCAGTTTGAGTTGGAGATGCAGCCGGAGTTGGGCTGAGTTGCAGCAGGACCGCAGGCAGGGGAAGATCCTGAACGCGGACATAAGACCCGATTCACTCGCCCCCTTTGCGGGCAAAAGAACCCTCAGACAGAAGGACTTCCAGCCCAAGTCGAAGACAGAAGAACTTCCAGCCCAAGTAGATGAAGAAGAAGATTGCCTGAAAACCTGAGTTGAGTTGGAGCTGAAGTTGAGTTGGAGTGGAGTTGCAGTTAGAGTTCATCCCCGGACGGCAGCGAGAAAAGAACCCTCAGACAAGAAGAACTTCCAGCCCAAGTAGAAGAAGAAGAAGAAATACAACTCAAGTCGGAGAGAAGAATCAACTGCGAATGATCGATAGAAATTAGCCCCAGTGTCGAACTGAACCACACTCCGACATACATACATGATTCTAGAAAGTAGGTAATTCGACATTTTTCCTATTGTGTGATAGAAGCTTGGTGCCATAGTCCACAGAGCGGGTCGGGAATTGAGAACAATTTTGTTTTTATGTAACGGACTTTAAGATATAAAGGTTGTTACCCTTTTTATCAACAATTTTGTTTGGTGTCGTGAGTTTTTATTTTATTTGTGTTTTTGCCACCCCGTCGGACTCAACTTGTATCGGCCCCGATCCCTGCTGGTCCCGTCTGTCTAAGATCTAAACACAGCGTGGGTAGACAGACCGGAGATCGGTATAGTTGCTTTAGTGACCAGGTATTGGAAGCGAGTCGGGAAAGGCGAGGCTGGTGATCATCTGACCAAAGGGTTGGAGCGGCACGCTTGGACCCAGGAGGAACGACCAGGAGGAGCGACGTCACCGTTGGCGCCGTAACCAAAGGATCCGACACTGGGCCAGGTGTGTAACCGTCACATCACCGTAATGTGAGAACTTCTATGGTTGAAAATATGCAAAACGTATAGATTGGATGAAGAGGAACCGTTGAATGCCCACCTACATTACCAGATTTGACACCCTTGGATTTCTTTTTGTAGGGTTTACTAAAAGACAAAGTTTACAGCAGGAAAGCTGAAACAATTGCTGAAATAAGAGTAGCAATTGAAGAAGAATGTGCTCAAATACGAGAGGAAATGATACTGGACGTTTGTAGGTCTATTTCTTCAAGATATGCAAAGTGTATTGAACAGAACGGCCACCAGTTTGAGCACTTGATATGAAATCATCATTCTATGAACGTCCCCCATTCCCTAGGTAGCTTTTATCTTATTAAAGTTAATTTTCTATGCTTTTTACATATTTTACTCTCAAATTCTTTAAATCTGTACTCTTTCTCTTGTATTAATCGCATTTACGAGTTAAAATACATACATTTAATGCGTTATAGCGAAGAGTGTATACATCATTTTGGGACACCCTATATATATATATATATATATATATATATATAAATTTCCCAGAGGAATTCTGTGGATAAGACAAATTGGTAGAAGAAAAATGACAATAAGAAAACATCTTAGTTTTTGCCTACGCGTTTCGTCTTCCGACATTATCAAGGCAAAATTGAAACTGAATGTTTTGTTTTCATAGTTACATTTTTAACAATTTGTCTTATCCACAGAACTGCTCTGGGTATTTTATTATATTTTCGACATAAAAAAAAACTCTTAGTATAAAGTAAGTTAACATATACCAGAAAGAGGCTTACGCAAAAGCGATTCTTTTTAAATTTTCGATTTAATGTATACACTCTTCGCTATAATGTAACTATGAAAACAAAAACATTTCTCTTCAATTTTGTCTTGATAAAGTCGGAAGATGGCAAAATAATGCATATATATATATATATATATATATATAATATATATATATATATATATATATATATATATATATATATATATATATATATTCTTTGAACACTGTGAAAACGAAAACAGTTTCTAACATTTTCAATATAATTATTATTTTACCCTGTCTAACCTATGCATACTCTGAATTTAAAAATGAATATACTTATAATTATGTAACTGACATAAATAAACAAAAATTATTTTTATTACCACTCATGGTAACAATCAAAAGGAAAAGAATGAAAAACTTGCTAGCTAACCGGTTTTTCAAACCTCGTTCAACAGAGCTAAATCGAGGTTAGCAAAGGTATTATTATCAATAAGAAGATGGACAATATGTAGGAAAATAAATTCTTCTATGGAAATTATTTGGAAGCCCTTCTTATAATATTCTTCTCTTTACATAATGAAAGTTGGCCTCCAATATTTTCAATTGCAGTTTTAATACTTGCATAAAAAGTATAAAGATTTCCCTTCTGGTCAGGTTACGTTATAATTATTTTAACTATAAATAACGAGACCTGAGAGAAGGGTTAATCTTAAGTTGGTAAGATAGTGAGATTTCATCATATATATATATATATATATATATATATATATATATATATATATGTGTGTGTGTGTGTGTGTGTGTGTGTGTGTGTGTGTGTGTGTGTGTTTGTGTGCGTGTGTGTTTATGTCTGTGTGTGTGAAAATATATAGAACATAGGAAAGAACTCGTTAGTTAAATAATCTAAAGTTGTTTAGTATTTTTGTTATTATTTTTAAAAAACAGTGCTCGATACAAAAGTAAAGCCTAAATATAATTATTTATTTAAAATATGATTCCAAAGAGTTCTCATGTTTCAAAACAAGAGCCAAATACATGAATATAATTATTTGAATTAAATTGAATTAAAGTACCAAGCTCTGTTCCATCTCCATCGAAATTTTTTTGTGGGAATAACTAATTCTTGAAATTTACGCGTTTTATAAACTTATTCATTTTAAAATTAAAATTACAATGGTAATATATATATATATATATATATATATATATATATATATATATATATATATATATATATATAAGTTCAAACTGTGATCAATATCCAATGGCGACAGATTGTTTCTTGCCTAAATGCAATTTTTATGGTTTGAACGTTGCATTTGTTCCAGCTAGATTTTGATCTCAGTGGCCTTTTTTTTTTTTTACATTACATAAGCTCTAACGCTGATATTGAGCAATTTAATCCATAAACACAGCCTAACTTTAAAGTATCTTTTTTCATATATATATATATATATATATATATATATATATATATATATATATATATATATATATATATACCGTTGTGGAAATTAATTGAAACAACACGAATAATGCCGTTATTAACATTTATGATAACAATTAAATAGGGAAAAAATGGAAAAGGACCTAGGTTTCGAACCCCGTTCAACAGAGCTAAATGATATGTAGGGAAAAAAATATTCAATGGAAATTATTGGGAAGCCCAGGATACTATTCTTCGGTTTGCATAATGAAGGTTTAAAGGAATAAATATATGTTCAATTAATAACATATTTTCTTCTCAGAGCAAAATTAAAAAGAAAGAATAGGAAAGCGTTGGATTAAGGTGTATATACTGAAGTAATTGTTTTCACACGTACCTGTGTGAGAATTTTCTATGACTTATATTTGTGAAGCGTTTTTAATCTGTTGGTTTGGTGGAATCATTAGATACGACTGCATTTAGTCAGTTAAGCATAAGACATTGAATTCTGAGTACTATTCTCAGGTGTGTTCAATGCGACACGAGGTTCGCTGGGGAATAAAACATCAGGTGTGTATCGAAAACAGAAATGAGGATAAGATATTGAGACACTTTTATATTCTGATTCATCCATCAATAGCTCGTTAGTAGAAGTTCTTTGGCAGACAAATGGGATAACAACATGACTAACAATTTTGAGAGATAATGTTTTATGTTGTTATAAAATCATTTTTTTTTACTGAGGAAGTTTGTATCATGGTTTTATTTAAAATATTCATATTTTATTTAAACACTATTAAAATTTACTCGTATTTCCAGCATATTAATTTTAATTTAATAAATACCATGCGATAATGTCAAAAAGAACGAAAGAACAATTAGATGATTTAGAAAAAAAGATCATCCTAAGAAATGAAATAAATCGCTAAGACGCAAGGGGTTACTGAGTGTGAAAGTGTGGTAGGTAACGCAACTACTCAACTGATGATAGCAGGTAGGAACAAAGAAAACCGGTGTCGCACGTCCAACCTTCTCACGAGCCGAAAGCTCTCTGATTCGAAACAGCAAAACGAGCCTGCTTTATACAGCCGCGGACCGACCACGATTTGCATGCGAATGACGAGACAACGAGATTTCGCGTTAACTAACCGATACCGCCCGGCATAAACTATGGGCGCCGCCATTTTGGTTTCTTTTGCCGTTGGAAGGACCAGAGTTTGCATACTGCGCAGATTCGAACGCGTTTCCGAGGTAAGCCGTTTTCACAATTTTCCCCACAGAAAGTATATGAGAATTGCATTTTATTTTTTTAAATCAAAGTTAACTGGAAAGCAAGAGAGTTCCACAAAGGAGAAGGTAGTAGAAATAGTTAGCATAGGCCTTACGGTTACATCTAGCCATATCAAATGTAAAATGATGAGACCTTGCTGCCAATCTAGTACTGCGCTTAAATTTTTAAAATATAATATGATGATGTAGAAAAGTATGACCAGTTTCTTCGTTGAAGATGATTTCACTGTAAGCCAAGAAAGGCTGTGAAAAAGACAATGGATTCCCAGCAACACACGCATACACACGACACAGCAGAAAGAAAAAATCAACAGAAAAAGAAACATCATATTATTCGGCCCTATTCAACAATAAAAAACTTACAAATAAACGTAGGAAAAATATTCATTATTCTCATACACAAACCCCCAACATCAAGCATTCTACATATAATATTTGACAAAGCACACTAGAAATCAGCTACAGTTGCACTGAGAACATGGCAAGAGTAAATAAATAAAAAAGCACAACAGGAAATCAACGAAAAAACCATCTGCACAAATAAAACTCACTTATAAGTGCAAAACAAAGAACGAATGTCGCTTAAACAGTAATTGCTTACAGAAAAATGTAATATACCAAGCCACTGTAAAAGCAGCAGATAGTGAAAAAAAATATACATGTTAGTAACTGAAGGACCCAGGAAACAATGAAACTACGCACACAAAGCATTCTTTACGAATAGTAAATATTCTAACAGCACAATATCTGGGAGATTAAAAACAAAACCTAAATTACAATTAAAATATCATGTAAAATAAAGAAATCCGCATCAACCTATAACGATAAATCCAAACTATAAACTCTGGAGGCAAAATACTAATAATTACTTTCCAAGACCAACACAAACTACTAAATAGACGATTAGAATTGATCTCAAAATGCAAACACGAAAGCAAATTTTTTACGAAGTTAAAAAAAAAACGAACAAGAATAAACAAAATTGATTTAAAAAAATAAAATTCAATTAACAAAAATAAGAAAAATAAATTAATTCAAACCAATAAATAAACAAATTAAGTAAATAATTAAAGAAATAATAAACCACAAACGCACATATAAACACATGTAAACGTATTAATAACAACTAACAAAAAATAATCAATAATAAATAAGAAAGTTAACAAACAACACTATAAATATCCCCCAATCTGCATCCGGATCCACAATTATTTCTACTCAATCGACCTTAGAATAATTCGAATTATAACCTTTACTGCAAACCTAAATAACCGTTAGAACAATACAATAGACTATCTAATATGCATCATTGACCTGCATATATAAATAGTCTAGCAAAAACACATGGCATAAAAATTACGTTCAAGCATGAAACAAATTTCCGCCTTTGGGTGTTGACTTCAATGTTCACTTTTATATTCACATACGCTCTGTCTTGGATATTGAACACTTTGGCCCATAAATATATCCTACCTATATATATATATATATATATATATATATATATGTGTGTGTGTGTGTGTGTGTGTGTGTGTGTGTGTGTGTGTGTGTGTGTGTGTGTGTGTGCTTCATTGAATGTGAAAAAAAAGGAAAATGTAAATGTCTTCTAACTCTGTTCAAACTGACATCTATTTTTCTATGTATTTCTGTTTCTATCTATCTATCTATCTATCTATCTATCTATCTATCTATCTATCTATCTATTTCAGTTCCTATCTATCTAAGTTTGCGAAATAACCACAACATATTAGCACTGCATAAATTCTTGGATCCCGTATCGACTCAAATTTGCCAAACCCTTTCTTTTGGAAAACGATGAATAGCAATTATTTCTTTCGAACGCCAACCGAAAATCTCCGTAATTCGATTCTATTCTAACAGAATCGCGCTTACGGTCATATCAAAATGAAACATCTGTTCCCCTCCGATCACCAAAGTTAAGCAACGCCGAGCCTTGTCAGTACTTAAATGGGAAACCGCTTGGGAATACTAGGTACTGTAAGCTTGTATGTTCTGGTGATATAATGAATAAGAACATGGAATTCGAAAGGGTCTGTCCGATTTCCACTTCCAGTTGTGTTCCTTACGCGCACAATACACAACCAAAGACGAAATAAAATTGCGTAAAAAATATTTAGATTTCGGCATTAAAATAACCCATAGAGATGTTGATATGCCGCTAAACAAAACAATCTACCAACCAATAGGATCAAACATTTATGTATATCAATATGAACTCAAAGTAGAAAAATAAACAGGCAGACTTTAAATTGACAATAAAATTTGTCAGCCTAGCAAATGACATTGAAACTTCACTCATTATAAATATCGAATTACACTTTATCTTTAACAAGGTGCGAAGATGAAACATTTAAGATAGCTAAATTTTCGAAAATTACCTATTAAATTAAGGAGTATTTTATCAATTTATTTTTTGATTGGAAAATTACATTTATATATCCCGAGGCGTTGGAAAAGAACATTTATTTTTAAAATTTCCTTTTTGCTAGTCTTCAATGTTAAAATGTTTCTCTATTCCAGCTGACGTCATTTTAGGGCAAGAAATATGCTAAATTGATGAAGAAATACAAAAAGAAAAACGAAAAAGAAATTTTTAGCAGGAATGCCGAGAATTAAGCCTTAAAAAAAAGCACTTTGGAAAACAGGCATTTAAATTTAAAAGTTCCACCTGGTTCGTTTTACATTCTCTTCCAATTTTTTTTTTTCTTCATTTTTTTGTCTCTTTAAATATTCAGGCATCCATGATGGTTTCATCTTCGCTTGATCATTCATTCGAAGTGC
>CAHIKZ030005219.1:710000-717500 GCA_903632075.3 Acanthosepion pharaonis
GGGTGACACAATGTCACACCCAACAAAATTTTTCAACCAAGTTAAGGTGCCAAAAATAGTCTGAAAACAGGGTTTCGCAGGCGGACATATGACCCCTCAGAAATAATTTATGACTCCCCAGTTTTGTCCCCCCGCCGTCAGAAATTTTCTAATAAATTATCGGGAAATTTGTGAGTAGGAAAAATATCCATTCAGCATAGGGTGAATCGGGGTCATTGGGGTGACATTTGAGCGAACCACCCCGGGTGACGTTTACTCTAGCACGCCACTGGTTCAGAACAGCTTGAAATAGATTATACTCATATTGAGGCAATTTGGGGTTTTGCTGTAAATATATATATGCTTTGTGATAATAAATACATTGAGATGGATCAGTCTTAATATTTGTTATTACTAGGATCCAACTGGATTATATACCAACGGATCGAGTACCTGTACTATATATATATATATATATATATATATATATATATATATATATATTTAGATGAAATGGACAAAGTCTGACAATTATTTAAATACCTTTATGTTTATACGTTCTTTTCATAGATACAAATATTTAAGTAAATGCTCTGTTTATAATAAACAGTATTGATGACATTTACCGGCCTGAATGTCCAAGAAATTTTCATAGAAAATATGCTTGTCCGACAGGAATCGAACCTGTATCCTACACGGAACCGTCATATAGCCTAACATGCATTACCGATTTAACCGCAGAGGAGCCTTTCGGTTAGCAAGGTCGTTTTTACTGTTTTTAAACTACAATTCTCCATGATTTTCTCTCGTACATTCATATCTTCTCGATGCGTATCCAAAAGTAGACAAATGACGTCACACATTATGAAATGTCTTAAATTAATTGTCGGACTTTATCCATTTCATTATGTGCAACGTTACTACTGTTTATTATCAACAGAGCATTTACTTAAATATTTGTATCTATAAAAAAGAACGTATATATATATATATATATATATATATTGCGTGTTGCATAATAAGACACTTCGTATTTTTTCATTTTTTAATATAATTATTTATTTATTGAGAAGTACAGTGTAACCCGGATATAAGAGACCCGGATATAAGAGAAACCCGGATATAAGAGAGATTTTCTCTGGTCCCAAATTAGAACCTTTGTTAATTTATATATAATAGACCGAACCCGGATATAAGAGAAACCCGGATATAAGATATATATATTCTCCGGTCTCGACAACTCTCTTATATCCGGGTTACACTGTATTAAATTTTCGGTGGAATTAAAAAAAAAACGATAACATAATTCTTTGTTTTTAAAAATACCAACGATAGTAAGGGCGGGCTATCGAGTCCAAATCTTTCAAAAATTGGGGACGGTATACCGTAAGAAAGTGTAAAGAGGTTAAGGTTCAAAGTGAACAAATATGGCAGCGCGGAGAGTTGAACATAATGTACTTCTTAATCTTCTCGCGTCAACTGAGAATCCTGATACTCATGAGGAAAAAAGATGAATTGTTATTCTATGATCAGAAGAATCTAAAAAGAGAATGGTGTTTTGACACTTACCAATCGTGTAATGGCTTAAGCTTTCTAGAAACAATATATAACCATATATTCAATCATTAGAATCAAAATCAGCAAGGTTTGTGGTTAATTCTTAAAGCTTTGTGGAATATGTTGTCATTTTTAGTGATTCTGGGGCCCCGGGCAGGTTTCAATCTGGCCTCATGCCAATTTTCCAATTTTTTTCCTTCTATCTGAACACAAATGACGGGAATAAAACACTTGCACATTTTCTTTGAAAAATGTGGTCTCGATAGCCTCACTCCTAATGATAAGTGAAACCTCACGTATATTTTAATCTCCGTTAGATTCAAACATGTGTTTTCTTCTACGAAAACAACAAGAATTAAGTAAAAATTATTTTTACAAAGTTTTCCTGTCGTGTTCTATAAAACCTGATTAAATGAAACATTGCCGCCAAAATCTGCATGAAATTCCATTCACCTTTAATAAAATAGAAATCATTTGTATTCTTCTTAATCCAATCTGAGCAAAGATAATAAGAAAACTTTTGAAAGCAATAAATTTGCTTGAAGCATTCGGATTTGCTTGATGCTTTGATATTATAAAGAAGATATTGTTTAGACAGAATGTCTACTGAATTAGATTAGACATGTGCTGCAGTTGCAAGATGCGTTACCATGTAGACCATCGTTTGATACAACCGTCCTCCAAGTGTGACAAATACACCACTTGAATTCTTGAATTAATAATCCTATCCGATCCAAACAAACAAAATATTGACATCGGATCTTTTCACCCCAAAACATTAAATCATCCCAAAATAAAAAAGAATTTATATTTACTAAAATTCACACAAAGAAAATTCCAGAAAATAAATTTCCCAGAGATAGGAAGCTTCCATTGCACTCAAGTTGGGTTCACCTTTGTGATTACCCCAAATGTGAACAACTCGGTTCCTCCATTTCTAAGTGAGAGGTCTACGTTCGTGCTCACCTCGATAAACAAGACAAAAACAGATTTGTTTCGCTTTCTTTTTTTTAAATTGTAAAAAAAAATATCCTTGTAAATAACTCGAATATCATCCGCACTTACGAAATGTGAATAAGTCTCGGATTTTTTGGTAATTTTGCATTCTGAGGGTTGGGGATTTTTGCGAGGCAAGCTGAACATATTTTGATTTAAAACTCATAATTTTAAAAAATTGACAAAAATTAAAAAAAAAAAAAAATGGCGTAAAAATTTATAATTTCAAAAGAGTGCCAAAAATTTAATAAAAAGACAAACTTTGTTTTAAAACTAAAAATTACTTGGAGTGAATAAATATTTGCGATAAGTAACTTTACATTATTTGGGGTGAATTAACAGAAAAAAAAAATCCCTGAGAGACGAACATGTAATGTGATAGGTCCTGATGTGGCATTTAGTCTACAATCGCTTTCCCACATACGTGCCATGGCTTCCATCTGACTCTTCGACAAGTATTTTTACGGCAACTGTTCCAACGAGCTACTTTCGCTGGTTCCCAGACTGCATGTATTTAAGTGAGTTTCTAGGCTGGCATCTCGTTCTCACCCTTTCACTGTCAAAACAGTAATCGTCTCTTCTACTCAAACAGGTTCTTCTTCCGCACTTCCCGTCTGTGGAGCTCCCTTCCGCTTACTTGCTTCCACGATGACTATAATCTTCAAATATTCAAGTGTAATGTCAATCGACATCTGACACCCTGAGTTTGTTCCCCGTCCTCCTCTGTATCTTTTCCTAAAACACTTTTGTTCTCAATCCTCTGGGACCCCTTGCATGCTAGTGGCACTCCCGCCTTGCTTGAGATGAATTGCTTAAAAAAATCAGTTGTATTGCATGAAAATTTCTAATTTGCATTAAGCTTTTCTTCTCTTATTTGCCGTGTCTCTTCAGGATGGGAACTATCATGATTCCCCAGAACTTCATCATCATCTATGTCAACTTCTCCGCCTCTATCTTCCAGGTGTAGTGTCCTTTCAGGACATTAGTGACCAGGGTTCTCTACAATTTCCTGTCCTTTGTAGCTCTTAGTAAATGTTGTCTTTCTGTTATCTCATCTAAACCTTTTTCCGACACCCATTCACTAGAAATCACTAAGTAGGTTTTGCGGTATTTTCCTTTGTCCTTCTTGACTTTAGTTTCTGCTGTAGCTCGTGCAATTAAAGGGACATCATTTACGACGAAGTAATTTCTTAGAACAACAAAATAAAGGATGGTCTGGTGAGCTATCTTTGCTCCTGTCCGGGAGGACTTTAAGCCAATTTCAACCCACTGCAATATTCGTCAATGAATATTGAATGTTTCCTTAGAAGGAAACGGTTAATATTACAATCACAATTCTTTAACTAACTTTGACTATACGAACTAAATGAGTTTTAATCCGGAAATCAATGGATAATCGATATCCCCGTTATGTTGGCCTTACAGAAGCATATTATCCCATCAAAAGAAATATTTCCCCAGTCATTAAAAATATCTTCTAATCGCTGATTCAATTGAATGTTTACACCAGGTCGAGGAACTATATCACTCCAAAAATACACGGTGCGATGGGTAAATTATCAGTAATTTAATATTTTTATTTCGCACATGCGCATTGTTTCTTTTATTTTTTTATTTTGCCAACTGCACAGTATTCTAGTCAACTGGGCACCGTCTGTGAGAAAAGGAGCACCATGAGACAATCCACTCCATCAGAAATTTGAAAACGGCATACTGTACTGCTTGGCATTACGCCAAAACCTCCAAATCAAACAGTTCAGGATGTTCGGGAGTCAATCTGAGAACAGTGCATAGGATTCGGTAAGAGTTGGATGAGTCTAATTGTAAGTACAAAGTTAAGGCAGCTCGGAAAAGACATTCAGGTCGTTCTGATATAATAAGAAAAAAAACTCCCGAATTTGTTGGTGAGGGCTTCAGACTCTAGTGCCTTGAAGAGATAGTGCTACCTGGGATCAAGAGTGTAGTTGTTGGAAGACCCGATGTTTGGCAACAGGACTCTGCACCATGCCACACAAGCAGGAGAACTCAGTCACGGCTATCAGATAAATTCTGCAACCACATCACCTCTTGCATCTGGCTCCCTAACTCTGCATGGAGATAAACTCGTTCAAATATATCCAAACTATTAGCTGTATTTAAACACTTTATCAGATTATCAAATTGTATCACTTCATCTTTATTTTAGCATTTATCACTTTATCAAATTAACCTGCTAGGTTAATTCGTAAATTTCAAATTTTCGCAATGTACGCGTATATATCGTGTGCAATCTGGCTTGATTGGTCTTGGTAACTAGGGATTCTCTAGATCCGCGATAAAAAAAAGTCAGGAAAACGAAGAAAAACGTTTTCATTTGTTTTTTCTGTTTCTTTTTTTTTTCTTGTTTTCCTTTTGTCATGTTTTATTTGAAATGCAAAGTCGCCATTCTGAAAGTTTTAAGGGAGGACTTGTGACTATAACGTCTAAGAGAACTCCTAACCCCACAAAGTGAATTCGTCTTTATTTGCTTCGCCTTCCATCTCTCTAAATCAACCAACCTTAGCGCTTAAAATGGCTTCGAGCAAATGAAGTCTGCACGTAGGAATAATGTATAGCGTCTCGGATTGAGGAATCGGAGAGCTGATTTCGAATTCCAGTCGACTCCATTATATTAAAAGCTATGAATCCTCTTGTTCTCCAGCTATGGGCAAATATCATGACAGACCGGGTTCTATAGATTGGATGGCAGAAAGAAATGGCAACCTACTGCGGGAAAAAAATCTGCCTCGTCAGTTATATACATGGTCGCCTAAGTGTCTCACGCATGGCACATAACTGAGGTCTTGGTGAAAACCATCCTTCTTCAAATTTGGTGGACTGGCGCTACAGAATAAGAAATAATTCTACGAAATAACATTAACCACATCATTTAAGGATTTCGACAACAGCAACAACTAAAATGCCGACCAAGTGTAAGTCAAAGAGAAAATAATGACATAATAATGGTGTTGCCGTTCCACAAAACGTCGGACAAATGGTTAGCGCTCATCAGTACTTGAAAGAGCGACAACAGTTACTGGACTTGAGAAACTTATTTTCCTGAAGAACTGTTTTAGAAAAAAAAATTATAAATTCCAACTGAAAGAAGCAAGAGATTCGTGTCAATGAATACCGAGTGTTTCCTTATAAGGAAACGGATAATATTTCCATTACCACTTACACGATACCATTAATATTACTATGATAATTATCATAATGTGGTAATTATCTCTTTTCAACGGACAATTTACTGATCAAATATATATCAGTTTCAAACAAAGATTTATTTATAAAGGATATCAGAGTAGCCATATTGTTCTATGCTCCATGTACCGTCATGATGCTGTCAATGCTTATTCTCCGTAAGTTTCTGTCTTTTCTAGCTCAATAGATTTTTTCTTTTTGTTATCTCTCCTAAAACTTATTCCACTATCCATTTACTCAAGCGCTGTTTTCCTTTATCCCTCGTTCCCTAAATTTGTCTTGTGAGTATCAAATTTTCCAAACCCTCTTTCTTCATTATGTGCCCTAGGCATTTCGATTTTTCTCTTCGTGATGTTAAGTATAAGTGTTTCCATTTTCTCTAAAATTTCGTCGTTTCTCACATCCATAGTATTCTCAACATCTTTCTATAGAACCGCATTTCTGTTGAATTCAAGCATTGTTTTCATTTTTCAGACTGTCCAGTATTCTCCGTCATATAGGAGAACTGATATTACGAAACAGTTCGGCATTATTTTCTTTGTTTCTAACGAAAATTATCTGTTTCTAAATATTTTTTTTTCTTTCGCTATCTTTGTTTGCCTTTGGATTTCACTGTCGCACATTCCGTCCCTTGTTAAATCACTTCTTAGATAGTTAAATTATTGTACTTGTTTGCTTTTTTTATCTAGGGTTTGTTTAGCTCTTCAATTTATGGAAACTACGAATTCTGTCCTCTTGCCATTGATGTAAACACTATAAAGATAATACTGAAATCACTTTGGGTATTAATCTCATATCATTGTTTACAAATAGCTTAAATGATTCAACAACCGTTGTGCATTGAATCTGTTCCTAATGTAGATCTGACTGAATCTAACAAACTGTTATACCATAATACCTATTCTATTGTAACAGACTCTCCCACAGATAATAAGTAGTAGTAGCAGTTGGGCTCAGTGGTGTTGAGTGAGTCAGTCGATGTCGGACATTGAAGTATCAATCATCACAACTAGATTTGCTGCATCATTAACTCTTATTTCAAGTTCCTAACGTTTTGTACGTCGAACCTAATTTAGGGCGACTTATTGGAATACAAGCTTCCACTGTGAAAACTACTCTACAACACAAACACATGATAAATACTCGGCACAGTGTAATATTGAAGCAGGGGCAAATATAAAACCTAATCTTTAACGCGAATGTTTCGAACCAAGTTTAGTGATATAGATTAATAATATCTGAACAGAAATACAAAGGTCGATCAAAACAAGTCATTTCTTGCGTGGTAATAATTATATAGGAAACATTGTAATGTACACGGCTTTAACGATAAAGAGAATTTAATCACTACATCGAACTGACGTCAGAGAAAGTCTTACTTACGCAATGTTATTGACGTACAGCAGGTAGGACAAAGGAGGACAACATTGATTGATGACATACAAATCACAGACGGAAACGTGCCGTCTGAACCAAGCAAAAGTACCGGAGGAGTTTGTTCGCATTTGTTTGAGTGAAAATACCGAAACAATTATTATGAATTTCCTTATTAACAGAGAATAATTCACTTCCTAAATACTTTGCCGGTGGTAAAGGAAATCTGGAAACTTTGAGAAGAGTGAATGTTGGACAAGAAACTATGATGTATTCCGAACATGAGATTTGTATGTGGAGCAAGTTTTATGGCTTAAGGGATTTCCGAAATCCGGTGTTTAATTTTACTGATTTAGTTGTTGTTAATTTGAA
>CAHIKZ030005219.1:722500-742500 GCA_903632075.3 Acanthosepion pharaonis
CAGGTATATACGCAGAATGCAATCGGGAGTTCTAAACTCCTATTAGAGTCACCCTTAGCGGCAAGGTCGACGATGAGGACACAGACTAAGCGTGACCGGCCCAAAAGACCCCCAACGGTAAAGCAAGCGGATGATGATTACAATAGATCACAATGGTTGAACCAGCGAATAAAGAGGGCTATGCCTGGCGGACATGCTACAGTAGGCGCCACTAGAAATTATACCAGAATCAGCGGCAGGAAGGTCCTAAAAATCAAGTGTGTCTGGCAAGCTGAGGCCCACCTTAATCAAATTCACACCGTCGGTACTTGCTTCTACTCTGATTTTATTTCTATCCAATCAACTCTTGTAAAGGCAAATGGCCACAGGGAATGGATTACAGGAGCAGGTTTTTGGTTAAACTAGGAGCTTCTGGTTTTGAACCTGAACGTTGGCAACGAATTTAGTCAGCCAAGCCATCATCATAAATGAAGCGATCAGCAAAGAAGAAATTAAATTCTTCAATGCTAGATAAAGCCGATGACGATATACGCAAAGCTGTATACAATTATTTTCAATATCTCGAGAATAAGTTGTTTGCCTTGATGTAAATTAGTATCTAACCAACAGACCCTATAATGTTACCTGCAGTCAGACGCAAAAGACAGGTCCATGTTTACATTCATGGAAAAAGAACAACAATTACATCAGACAAGGTACAGAGAAAAATTAAATATATACAAAACAGTTGTAAGGTTAAAAGAGGTCTATCATATTTGTGAGCACTCATGGCCTGTCAGATAGTGGGATGATAGTAGAGCATCAGTTTAAAATCTACATCAGGGTTTCGACCACTTCATGTATAAAGGGTGTTTCATTGAGACGGATTATACATAAGGGTGTTTCATTAAGACGGATTATATATAATGGTGTTTCATTAAGACGGATTATATATAAGGGTGTTTCATTAAAACGGATTATATATAATGGTGTTTCATTAAGACGGATTATATATAAGGGTGTTTCATTAAAACGGATTATATATAAGGGTGTTTCATTAAGACGGATCAAAGTTATCAGTAAATAAATCAGTGTTATTGGTGAATATTTATTTATTTCTCTATTGGATCATGTTGTTTAAAGTCATGGCAATTATATGTGATAATAGCACCAAAATGTCCGCCAAATCTGAAATTAAAAGAAAAAAGTAATTAGTCATTTAATTTAAATTCACATTTAAAATCGGTCCAAGTTACTGGAATACCCTATATATATATATATATATATATATATATATATATATATATGTGTGTGTGTGTGTGTGTGTGTGTGTGTGTGTGTGTGTGTGTGTGATATCGCACATTGAGTGCTACTGTTAATAAAATAGTACTTGATGTAATATACGGATTATTTACGGAGATTACTGTATTTTAAACAAACCAAAACAGTATTCCCTGTATAATATATGGACTGCGCCAACACTGCGTTAACCAGGTAGATTTATTAAAATTTAAATTATGTAAGGGCCAATCTTTATTCATCAACCCTGCCACATATAAGCTATGCTTAAAAAATCACAAGTATCTATTCAGCACCTGAATTCTGCGCATATATATATATATATATATATATATATATATATATATATATATATATATATATATGTGTGTGTGTGTGTATATATATATAAATTGCCAAGAGGATAGAATCCATGAAGAACACAATGTCGAGGACAGAGTAAGAATATAATATAAAAGGCACAACACTAATATTCCATATTATATATATATATATATATATATAGATAGATAGATAGATAGATAGATGGATAGATAATATTAGTTGTTAATACACACACACATATATATATAAATATATATATATATATATATGCAAAATATATATATATATATATATATATATATAAGATGTATAAATAAATATATATACATACATACATACATACACACACATACATACATATATATATATATATATATATATATATATATAAATTTCCAAGAGGATAGAATCCAGGTAGAACTCAATGTTGAGGACAGAGTAAGAATATAATAAAAGGCTTAAACCCTAATATTCTATGGTTATAATTTATTACATTGGAATCGGAATTACGATCCAATTCATGATACCTGCAAATTCAAAAAGAAATCAGAAAAAATAACTCCTGGAATAATAAAAAAATCTGATTTCTTTTTAAATTTGCAGGTCTGAAGAATTGGATAGTAATTACGATTCCAATGTAATAAATTATTACCATGGAATATTAGTGTTTAAGCCTTTTTTATATATATATATATATATATATATATATATATATATATATATATATATATATATTAATTGTTTTTTAACAAATATATAATCATCGCAACACCGGAATTCACATGTTTCAAAATTGAAACTTCAATTTAAATTTAATCATAAAAAATTAAACTTAAAATAGAAAGTTCTTCTCCATTATCAAGCGATGCTATAAAACTTAAACCCGGGAATTCCAGTGTTGCGGTGATTATGTTAAAAAAAAACAATTATAAAATTATGCTCTACGGTTGTATCGAGCATTGCTTTTTTAAATAAAAATAAATGCTAAGAACTCTGAATTATAAATCTCATTGTGATTTGCCAAAGAATCAACTTCCACGCGTACAGTGTCCAACAACAATTATAAGTTTTATGCTTTTATTAAATTGTCAAGCTGTCGGCTGTTGTAGTGCGAAAATGAGAAACTTTTTTCTCCTCAGACAAGACTAAGACTGAAAATAAAATACGGACGGTGCATGCACACCATGCGTACACCAAAAAGTGGGTCCCACGTCGTTGGGCTATGTTCAACACTCTGAACTTGCCGTTCTTTATTCATATCATTAAATCCTTGCTGTATATTGCAAGCCTATTTTTTTTAGTGTTTTTACTCATATGCAATTTAAAAAAAAAATGCCAAGAAGAGAACGTCTTTCATATTCGTTTTTTTTTTTTTTTTTTCTACAGTCAATCCCTTATATACATCCCATAATATTATTGTTCAAATGAAAATCGCCCGGATATATTTTTTTTTTTATTGTTCTTGCATTCTTTAAGTTAACGCATTCTAATGATTCCTTAATTCAGTATCTCAACGAGAACGTGTTTCATGGTTTCTTCATTTCGCCTATTTTTTTTTTTAAATAATTTTATTTCATTTGAGTGCGAATGCTGACAGCATAGCACTAACATACAGCTGAAAAATCACATGCAAATTTTGCGGTCTTTAAATGAACACCTTTTTGTGGCACCTAAATTCACTCCCTCTGACGACCATACAGCGTTTCCGTTCGCTTGAAAGATCGTTTTCTTTCATTTTCGGACCCCGCAACACCACGAAAAAGTCGAAAATCACACACGCATTCTTTAAGGCGTATCTTGAATCAAATTATCTGGAGACTACATACAGACACACCGCTCTATATTTGAGAGATGACAAGATTCTTTGAAAGATTATTTATAGAAGGAGCTCATATTGTTGAGTATATCTGGCGTCTTCTCTTTCTCTTTGTATATCTGTCTTAAAATTCGTTGCACTAAGATGAACAAAATTAAACAGACGAAGATATTACAATTAATAATACAGCCAGGTTCTGTTTCCGTTCTGTCGTGCCAGACGGCGCGGACATGTTTCATAATTATGGAGTGCTGTCAGCCTATTGAAATATAACAATGGATATTTTCATTAATGAAATAGATGAAATGCACTTTACTATTTCACTTTATATTTGTGAAATGTCTTTTCCTTCAAATCTTCCCGAGAATTGTGTCGGTCACATAAAAATATATATAACAACGCCGGAAATAGCTTCAATATTTTTGAGATTTTCAATGCGAAAAATGATAGCGTATCATTGTCAGTATATATTTTACACGATACTTTTTGGGCATTATATTCGTAGGATATCTATCTATCTATCTATCTATCTATCTATCTGTAACAAGCTGATCAATATTTATCTCTATCTCCCTCTCCCTTCCACAGCCTCCTCCCTCTCTCCTCCTCTGTCTCTTCTCTTTCTCTCTCTCTCTCTCTCTCTCTATATATATATATATATATATGTTTCTTGTGTTCTTTCTTTTTTCTGTCTTTCTATCTATCTGTCTATATATATATATATATATATATATATGTAGATAGATAGATATGGTTCTTTCTTCCTTTCTTCTGCCTCCCTGTATTAGTCTGTTAATAATTATCTAGCTTACGACATTCCTAGCCGGCTAGCTTATTCTATTTCAATCTATCTGTCTGTTTATTTATCAGGCTGTCTGTCTACATACATACATATATATATATATATATATATATATATATATATATATATATATATCGTTTTTCTATCTTTTACATACATTTTTTAATTAAAGGCCAAAATTAAAACTATCCGTCATCGTAGGTCAGTGTTTATTTTATACAGAATATCCGTTAAAAATGTACTCACACGTTATATGATAATAAATGCAGTGTTTATTGACTTCAAACAAGATTAATGATTAAAATTAATAAATATTAATTTACTTACAAATAAGATTAGCTGTTTAAATTAAATGAAATGCATTTTTATAAATATCGAAAGTGACCGCCACTTTTATGAAGTTACGATAAGTCAAAAATCAGTAGATTTTCTGGGACACACTGTAATTTAAAAATTATTCAATTTATTTGATTGAACACTTTAATCTATTAGTACAAATAAATAACTAATGGCTTGATAAGTTTAAAGAAACCAAATCATCTTTAAAAAAAGATATCATTTTCAGTGTGTCTTGAAAACGAAGAATTGTGTTGCTTGGTAATTTGATAGGTTTGGGTCGAAATATCTTCAGTACTTCCGTAGTAAGACCTCTACTCCGAGACGTTAATGTATGGAGACAAAAAGTATTGATTACCAATGTGATTTTTTTTCTTATTAAATTTTTAAACATCGGTATTATGGCGATTATATTTTATGATGATATGTTAATATGTAATGGCGGCCTTATTTTGGCAAAATGAACCGATCAGTTAAGAAATTAGTGTAGACTGAAAAGTTCTCAGCCTAACCAAAATATCCTTCGAAAAAGATGTTATTTGGTCAGAATTATAAGAATGGGAGGTGACAAGAACTTGCACCACCAACTTCCCAAGATCTGACCAAATGACCAGACATTTTAGGAGAGATTCTTGCTTTTCCGCATCTTGTTCCTGAAGTTTTATGTTGTCTAAACCGATTTACTGAAATGTTTAAAACAGGGATGTTCACGCAAACAAGGAAATCCTCTAAAGTATGAAATGGTGATTGACGTTGCATTTAAATTTTGGAAGATTGTATTCATAGGGAAGCAAGTAAACGGAAGGGATTTCCACAGGCCGGACGTGCGAGAAAAGAAGCTGTTTTGAGTAGAAATTGCGTTTACATTTAACTATATAAATGGTTAAAAGGTAGGACCTAAATACCAGTCAAGTAGCACGCTTAAAATTATGTAATCGTGGCTCCAGGTAAAAAAGCTCGACAGAACAGAAGCCATGGAAATATTTGTAGAAAAGAAAAAGGGAGGCCATATCACGTCTTTGAGAAAGTAACTCGTGTTGTCATGCCAATTCAGGATCGATTACATTACAGATCATTCTTTAGATTTTGTTGAGAATCTACAGATGAACAGCTGGAGCACCAAACCTGATATGGCAACAATAGTCAATGCACGACGAAAACTTCTGGCACGACACAGTGAGCCAACTTTCCTGGCAGTAGATGCAGCTATTGATTCAATGTAGTTGTTCAAGGCATTCGAACTCTCTTGGAGTTTAGCATCAACTCCAGGAGAGTATCTCTCTGCGCCTTCTTGGCCGTAAACATCGTAGATTGAATAGAATTATATTTATCTAATTAATTTTTCCACTTTTTGAATAATTTGTTGTATACTGAGATCGAAATACCACGTTTCTTGAAAATGACTGTGACGATGGAAAGGACTTGAACAAAACTAGAGATCAAAAATTGATATTTCTGACAGTTTTTCCAAAATGTCGATCATGAACTAATGCGGTGTCTGTGTGGTATTTAGAATTCTGTTCTCTACATCCTGATATTCTTTTGAACGCTGGAAGTTTTTTAAATAATCTAATGTGACGTCATGTCTAACGGTTATACGAACTGCAGAAAAAAAAATGCAATTTATTTGTTTCTTAATTTTTTTGTTTTTATTTATTTTTGTTTTTATTTATTTTTTTTTTGTTGTTTTTTTTTGTTTTTATTTATTTTTTTGTTTCTATATATATATATATATATATATATATATATATATATATATATATATATATATATAGAGAGAGAGAGAGAGAGAGAGAGAGAGAGAGAGACGGGGGCGCTTGAGGTGGTGTAATGGTTTGAAAGCTGGTCTCACTTGAACAATTACGACTGAGAAATGAGTTCGATTCTCAGTGAGTGCCACATAGTTTTCGGCCTTGTGCCTCATCTAAGCTACACTTGGAATATCATATATATATATATATATATATATATATATATATATATATATATATATATATATATGTAGGTATAGATAGATAGATAGAGAGAGAGAGAGAGAGAGAGAGAGAGAGAGAGGAGAAAGAAATATATAAAGAGAGTGGTGAAAGATTATAAGAGTTCAGGGACAATGCCACATGTGAAAAATACGATTTTTTAAAAAAATTACATTTTATTCAAAACCAAATTTATAATCCGATATTTTTACACTTGTGCCATTTTTTCCTATTTTTACACTTGTGCCATTTTTACCGGTGACATTTTACCGTGACATTATTATATAAATTCATAGAGAATGAGAGAGAGAGAGAGAGAGAGAGAGAGAGAAATATATAGATTAATATAAGAATTTCTGTGTTTTGTGCACGTTTGTCTCTTTTTTTTCCCAATGTGTTTTTTTTTTATTGGCTGATATTTCATGAATTTTTTTATGGACTTTATTTGCAAGGTCCTTTCCCGGATTATGGTATCGTTATATCTGTCTTCGGGACCCTCCTGGTCATCGTCGGAATAGCAGCCGTTTTCTTATACAGGTAGGTTTATATTTTCTTATAATTGTTGACTTTTTTTTTATTCTTTCTCTTAACATGTGATGTAAAATTTGGTATTACCAAATAAATAACTCGCTCATTACTCTATATTAGGTACCTCCACTTGCTTGCTGACAAAAAGAAACAACATAAGATGATGAAAAAAGGCCCAAACTTAATAAAAACAATGTTTTATAATCAAATTGTTTATTAAGAGGAAAAACCAAAGCATTTTTTTATTGTTTTATTAATTTTTTTATTTCTTTCTCGCCCGTTAGAAATTTTCGTTAAAAATCATGTTTTTTTTTTGTTTTTTTTACGTCAGTGTACGACGTAAAATTTACGACTAGTGTTTTTGTGCCTTTTTTTTATTTTGGTGAAAATCACATTGATTTGGAAATTCTTTCAAAAATCAAATAATTGTCGGATTTTAATGAAACTCTCGGGACTTATTCACAAATAAATGAAATTATTTCTCAAATTTCACTTTTAGAAAATCTTGATAAAAAATTTATATATTATATATTTAATTTAATGAAATTTCGAGAAAATTAAATTGCAATCTCAAAATTTGTTTTATTAGTTAAAAGCAGGACTTCTTGGAGAATTTAAATTTAAATAGACCCCCCCCCCCTGTTGCCGAAAATCTGTTCTGAACCGTAAAATAAAATATAAAAAAACTGAAAATTTAATTAAAAAAGCTTTTAATTGTTTTATAAATAAGATTTATTAATGACACTATTGTCTTAAGAAAAAAAATCTTTCGATGAATAATGAATTTTTGCAAGAAGTTTTTCATTTTTTTATTTTAATTATAATAATTTATAATATTATAAATCATTTAAAATTCCGATGATATTATTATTAAGTGTAAACTATATTTACTAATCAAAAATTGAAAAGCTCAATAAAAGTCGTTTACACCCAATATTTAAAATAAAATATTTTTTATGCATATAATATATTACGTAAATTGCCCCAGTTAGAAACTATGGTCGACCATACACGACATAATCAGAAAATAAGAGTGATTACTATAGTAAAATTAAATTTAACATTCCTGAAATTATAATACAGAGAATATTTTCCAACATTTTTAAAATTACTGAGTATTTAAAAATGGTAAAAAATGCCGCTCACCAGTCTATTTTTTTACAGATAAATTCTCCGCAGAACAACAGTAAACTTGTTAACAGATTTTATCATCACTTGTTAAGTGACAAGCGACGGTAATTTGTTATATTCTAAATCAGCTAATATTCCTCAAATAAAGTTCCAGAAAATTATTGTTTTATTTTGGAAGATTTTTAAAACCGAGAATTAACTTTTGTTTACAAATGTCTCAAAAATGGCCGACATTTATCGATTTTTATCCCAAAAGTTCAGATTCCAATCCAGAGAATTTCTATTTGAAATGCACCAAAATAATTTTGCTTACTTGAAATGGTAAATTTAATCATTTAGTTTTCCGCTAAAGCTCAAATAAAAGCTTCAAGAATGCTTTTTCATTTCTAAAAATTCATTTTAAACCTTAGGTATTGAGCCTGAGTGAAGGTGCCTACTCCATATATCCCGCTTTTCTGAATGTTTTAGCGGGAAATGTTTATGAGAAGTCATTTATTTGTAATCAATTTTACCTATAATTTCTTATTGTATAAATCTCATTTCTCAAGTATATTATTTATTCCTAAAATGCATTATTGATTTTATCAATTACCCTAATGACTAGAGGTCCCAGAATCCATGTCAGTTTTGGAGATACTAGTTTGAAACGCGAGTAAGATAAACTCTTTTAGCAGTAAAAGTAAGGGGGGTATTTTATGGGCATATACAAGGAAGAATTAGAGAACGGATGTAATTATATATATGTATCCGTATTTATATATTTATGTATGTGTCAAAATGTAGTAACAGCCGCTTAACCATGTGGTGAAGGGAGATATATTTGTTTTCAATGTAGTAAGGATGATTTAGCCAGGTAAGACCGCCAGCTTGTAGTGCAAATGGATATGTTACGTCTCAGGATATGTTACAATGACCAAAAAATCTGAGAATAGATGAAATTAATTTATAGACACTGATTTTGGTTTATTTTCCATTTCTTTATATACACATCTATAGATCCGGTTCGGAAAGGATGCTCTGCTTCTGATTGGCTCGCAGGTTATATCCTGGTTGTCAAAGCTTTCTGATTAATCGGTCAAATTATCTACTTTTAGAAATGGTGAAATTTTTGTCTTGTTTTTATTTAATTATTTCTTTTCATAGATCATGGTTGTAAAGTTTTCCGATTCTTTGTCGAACCATGGCTTTGGTTTCTGGCGATACTTATTAACCGTCCATTTTAAGGAATGGTGAAGTTTTGGTCTTCTTGCTAATTACTTTTATTTATTTACTTATATAACACCACAAGATAAATACTAGTGAGCTAAATGTTAGTAAAATAAAATCTTTTTAAATAATTTAAGTAACAGTTATGAACTTCAAATCAAAGCATTTTACACCATAAATATATTTCTTTACTTAATAGCTGCATTGTCAAGATATGTGTGGAGGAGGGGGAAATATATATCCCAAAATCTACTTGACTTAGAAACTGATTACTGTTAATCTTAAAATGTTACTCTAAAAAATATATCGAAAAGCTTCATGAAAAATACTATATATACATGAAAAACAAACAAAAATCCTTATATAATTAAAACATTAAAACAGCATAATTGTATATAAGGATTTTTGTTTTTTTTCCGTATATAGTTTTTTTTCATATATATATATATATATATATATATATATATATATATATATATATATATATATATATATATATATATATATATATATATATAATTAATAAAAGTAAAAAAAATTGTCAGTTAGCTGATTGATTTTCCCTTCAGCCTCCCGACTCCAGAGTTTCGTAGACGGACATGTCCGCCCACTCTGCAAGGGTTATCAGCAATTTACTGCTTATATTTTTCGATTATTTTTTTTTTATGCACTTATCATTGGTGGGATTTTTACCCTATTGTTTGCGCTCGTGTGTGTGTTTGCGCGCTTGCAAACATGCGCCTGTCTATGTGGATGCAAGTCCGTGCGCGTGCGCAGTCTGCGCAAATGTGCGTATGTGCAGGCTATCGTGATGGGATCATTTGACTTTTTTTGTTTCGCTTTATTTTTCAATTTACACTCGCTCCTTAGGCTTTTTTTCTTTCTTTTTTCCCTTTTCCTCTTCTTTTAAATGTATCAAATCAACAGCCAGTTATTATGATTTTTAGATATGCCACCGTTTTTTTGGGTTTTTTTTTTAATTTTTGACCATTCTAGTCTTTCGGGTGAGGAAAGTTATATTTCGTTGTTTACATAAATAACTGATAGTAATGCTTAAAACACACACACACACACACACACACACACACACACAAAAACACATATATATATATATATACATTGTATATATATATATATATAATTAATGCAAAACTTGTCTATATTATTTAATGAAACATGCATTAATGAAAAATTGCTGCCTAAATATACACAATATATATATATATATATATATATATATATATATATATATATATATATATATATATATACTCAAGGATTTCATGGGTCCAAAGGTAATGCAATTTGATTTATTATATAATAAATTTGGAATACTATCAAACATCTCGTACATCGATATATAGCTATACATCACTGGTTCACATCCCTACTTCTCAACATAGCCGCCACTTCTTTCAATGACAGTGTTGCACCTACAAATGGGGGAATGTATCCTAGTTTCATAAAAATTACCATGCTGCTGATGTACCCAGTTCCTTTCAGAAGTTTTCACTTCTTCCTCGTCACCTTGACGTTTGCCCCCAGGTCTCTCTTTCATTAGACCAAAGAAGTGGAAATCTGAGGGTGGTAAGTCAGGTGTTGATGAAGAGGGAAAATTTGCTGTAAAGAATTAGCTATAGCAGCGGCCAGCTGAGTTTACGAGGTGGCGATAAATGTCCCCTCATTCGTAGGTGGAATACTGCCATTGAAAGTGAGGTGGTTATGTTGCGAGTAGGGATTTGAAACTTTGATATATAATTATATCTTGATGTATAATATGTTTTATTGTTTTTTTTTCTTATATCATAAAACGAATTCCATTACATTTTGACTCACTATCAGACTATATATGTAGCTCAATTAGGACTCATTAAAACACACGAGAAAACATACCAAACTCCATCTGCAACATACCTGTAAAATACAAGTATAATTATTATACAGGTATGGTAGCCTCATCCTCATGTAAAAAAAAGACTAAATCTTATGGAAACACTCACTAATAATAAAAAAGAAAAAGCTAACACACAATAACATCAATTATGAACACATCCACAATATGCTGACCGTGTTTGGAAAATAATAAAACATTCCCATTACTCTATAAACAAATTTTTAAAAATCTACACAGTCAGTACAAAATAAATAAACAAATAATCTTTAATAATGACTAGAATAGCCGAAAGCGCTCGGAAATGCAGAAGATTTGGTTCATTTTTACATTCGTTATCTCCAGAAAAGAAGTCACATACACGAGCCCAAGAAAATTAAATAAAAGTCTTTCCACTTTCCAACGACGTCTTTCGCACCTGCTTTGCATCTCTACTCATGAAGTAATTTGGTCGTTCCAACTCAACGCAAAGCTGACTCGAACTCGACCATTTTAACCTTTCTCATTAATTACTTCCGGTCTCGCCTTACCACAAAAAAAAACCTGACATAGACAAGAGACAATGAGAAAAGCGTTTCACTACAATCATCATATCAAAGAATAAACAGTTGGTAGTAGAACCCCGGCCTTTTGTATGCTTCTTCGTTTTATGATGTGAACATGCATTGACATAAAATACACACAAACACGCAACTTTTTAAATTTTATAGATCCCACATAATTTTCTTCAATCTTTCCTTGCTTCGATGTAGAATGTCGACAATCGCCTCGAATTTGGCTGATATGGAAGTCTTCGAATCCTACAGTATGCTTGATTTCTCAGCCTCAGGCATTTTTCTATCATGGTCGTCATTGTAGGAACTAAAAATTCTGCAAATCGATTTACCCTTCCTTAATTAAATTTTTCCCAATAATTGCAGTTCTCCTATCACCTTTGGCTATATTTTGCTCGTTTCCTGTCCGATCTGATACTGTTCTCATAAAAGATTTCTTAAGCGAAAATGTTGCCGAAACGATGAAAGAAATACCATTACGATAATAGCGAAAAAATATCTGAACGTTCTCCCGACCAGAATAACTTTCTTTTTCTAATGGCTTCGATGTGGAAATGTGCTTGATGTGGAAAGATTGAAATACGACAGTATTCTTGGCTACTCTGCCTCATTTATTTTCACGAGATGTTCAGAATATTTCGTGGGAGTAATGCTTGGATTACCTTTACTCATGATATGGATTGCACGCGGCATATATATATATATATATATATATATATATATATATATATATATATATATATATATATATATATAAAGCTATAGTTTCATTTTACTTTCCTCATTTTTTTTTTTTTCGTAAGGCGAAAATCCTCATCAGGTTTTTCTTTCAGTTGGCGAAAACATGAACGAACGAAAACTTTCGTGAAAGCAAAATTAGATGAAGCGAAATTTCGTAAAAAGAAAATGCTGAGTTATTCAACGTTTTCATTCATTTAAAAGTACTTGCGATTTTATTTAGTTCAAAAGCAGTTTTGCAAAGTTAAAAAAACGCAACTATTCTTAAAATAGCTAAATATTGAAATACACTGTAATTGTAAAATTTCTAGAGCCATAGGTAATAATTTATAATCAGATTATTTATATGTACGGGATGCATGGAGATAGATAGATAGATAGATAGATACTGACCAGAATGAGGTAGATATAGAGATGGATATGTACAAAATGAGATAGATATGTACAGAATGAGACATTCTATCTGTGATACTGGGCATTGTTACCCATAAATATAATAATCTACCTCAACGCTATTTTTTATATATATATATATATATATATATATATATATATATATATATATATATATACATTCTATTTAAACTAGACGCTCACCAATAATAACGTTTGAAGTAATAAACTATCGGATGAAAAATAAATCCATTAATTCTTTAGAAATTACACACCTACACAACATATATATATATATATATATATACTGTCACCCACAGAATGTTTCGCTGTATCACAGTTCATCAGTATGATAGACGTCTAGTTGCCTCTAAGCTAGAATCGAAAGCCAGCTGAATTGGCGTCAGTCAGAGATTTTACCCCTAAGCCGTTAGCACACAACAGGGGAGGAGGTGAATTTTAAGCATATTTATTTTTAGATAAACACACAGTGGCCATATATATATATATATATATATATATATATATATATATATATATATATGGATTCTTGCATCGTGACCCAACACATGAGGATTCCATCAACTTCATCATTTCGTGAGAGTAGAAGATTCATCTAGTGTTGTAGAATGGCCTGCACCTGAAATTTATTTGAGTAAGATTTGTGCATTCCCATTCCGTCTACAATGACCGCCATCTTCTTTCTGGCGCAAAGGATGTCACGTGATACGCGACGTGCATGGATGCCGGTTATTTGCGCCTTCTCCTGTACAGGTTGCCTTACAAGGCTCCAGAACCCCTATCTTCTCATCAAGTTTTTCCTCCAGGCCGATTTGGACTTCAGAGTATTTCCTTCTCCTAGACCAGTTGCCAATCATGGCTGGAGAGGAGAATAAGAATATTCACATCTTTCCCAGGGGTATTAACACGTAAGGATCCGACTGGAATCCGAACTCGCCTCTCCGATTCCTCAATCTATATATATATAAATATATATATATATATATAGATAGATAGATAGATAGATAGATATGAACAGACTTTGAGAGATCGACCGATCGATAGAGAGATACTAACAGATTGAAAGAGAGAAGAGATAGCGATATGTTTAATTGTTGTTATTCTATTATTTCTTATACTAAAACCTATTATCTACTTTTTCTTCATTCAGCAGAACTATTTAAATATGTCTTGGATATTTCTTCCTAATTGGCGTTAAATATATACTTCAGACATAGCCGTGGCACATCTAATTCTATTATAATAGCCACCTCAGGGTTTTATCTTTCTGCAGATTCTATTTCCTATTTTAATCCTCGTTAGAAAAATTAGCATTGAAAAAATCTTGGATACACAGTCACGTTCGTATTTCGTAGGTTAAACTAGGTAAGTTTACGCGCTGTTTTTTTTTTTATTTTTTTTTTATTATTATTACTAGCAGTAGCGTCCGGAGTTGCCCGGAGATGTAACAGTAAGAGATAGATCAAGTATCGACCATCATAAAGACTGAAAAATAAAATTGACAAAGATTATTGTTTAAGGTTGACGGACACGCATGTCTTAATTTGTTTTTTTTTGTTTTTTTTTTGTTTTTTTTTTACGAATTGGTCAAACCCAAACTTAAACAAAATCATTGTTTTCAATCGTTATGAGTTTACCGATTGAATAGAATTTTATTATAAACAATTGTCTTGTAAATGGAATTTTTAAAGCATTCTGAATGTAAAAATAAAGAAAAAAGTGTGCAAGACAATAAGAAACAGTACATGCCAAAAAAGTGACGTTTTGTTGAAAAATGTAAGAAATCCGATCCCATATATAAACGGACACACACACACACACACACACACACACACAACCTGGGTTTTATAATAAGTATAACTCGATATGAGTTGTCTCCCTTTCATTACGCGATGCCTCTTAATCGTGTTTTCTAATTGATTTCGTGCAAAAACAATTGTGTTTTTCCAATTTTTGGCGCTGTCAGAACCACCGCAAGGTAATTTTATGTAGTCCTGTGAAGTTTTGTTGAAATCGGTTGAAAAATGTAGGAAATCCGATCCAATATATAAACGTGCAGACACACACACACACACACACACACACACACACACACACACACACGCACACACACACACACACAACCTGGGTTTAATAAGTATGATTATTTTAAATCGTTTTTATTTATATGAATGCATTATATTAGTATACGTTCCAAAAACTTATTTTCGATGATCTTCTCGGATAATTTTCTAACATTGATCGCTATTTCCATAGAAATTGTTTCACGGGAACAGCATTCCTTAGTTCCACCATTCCTGACCTACACGACTAGCAGCCTCCATGAATCTCACATTGTAGCGACCTCCACTTTCCCTTCGTATTTCTTTAGTGAGTTATAAGTTCCACTCGATCAGATTCTTGTCACGAACCGCTGCCTTGTCGAATCTACTCACAAGCGGATGCTAAATTCTGTACTCCAATATAAAACAATAATTCCGTTTTTTGTGGGGCGGGGGTTAAGCATTACGCCCCGAGCAAGGCGTGAAGCCACTAGGATGCAGGGGGTTGCAGAAGATTTGGAGCGAGAGCAGATAGGAGTGATAGAAGAAAGCATGAGGAGAAGGATAGTGGGTAGATCAAGGTAACTGGAGGTGTCGATTGACATTACATTTGAATAGTTGGAGATTATAGCTCTCAGGGAAACAGTAATTGCGAAGGGTGTTCCACAGGCGAGAGGTGCGAGGTATGAAGCTATTGGAGTAGAAGAGACGGCTACATTGAAAAGTTTCTACAGTGTAAGGGGGAGGAGCGGGATGCCAGCCTCGTAGGGCGCTTGAATTCATGTAGTCTGGGAACCAGTGAAAGCAGCTCATCGAAGCAATTACCATGAAAGTATTTGTAGAAAAGACAGAGAGAGGCGACAGCGCGTCTGTGAGAGAGTGACTGTAGACGAGACGCCAGATCAGGGCCAATTATATTACATCTCCGTCTCTGACGAAGAATATATTGCTAGGCATACAAAATCCAACACTTGTAATGAAAACAGATATATTAAAATCAAACAACAAAAACAAACAAAAAAGACTTAAATATGTAAGAAATAAAATAGAGAATATCAAAGAGTGAATGTTATATATATATATATATATATATATATATATACTGAACATGCATATGTGCACTACAAAACTGCACATCTTGTTTCGACGTCAAAAAAACATTTTTAACGTTTCATCAGGTGGGGAATCACGATGCGACTGAAATATTTTATTCAGAAATGCAGTTATCGAAGCATAGCTTCCCCTTCCATCATCGGAAAGTTTTCCTGTAAAAGAATTTACATCTCTCTCTCTCTCTCTATATATATATATATATATATATATATATATATATATAATTTCATAATTATATATATATATATATATATATATAATTTATAATATATATATATATATATATATATATATATATATATATAAAGAACGAAGATTAAGATTTCAGCGTTCTGAACATTAATTAAAAACAGAACTCAATACAAAAGTAGAGCCGCAAATATTTATTTATTATGCAGTGTTACAGTAGAACATACACATACCCACTACAAAACTGTACATCTTGTTTCAACGTTAAAAAATCTCAAGTCACGATGTGACCGAAATATTTTACTCAGAAATGCAGTTATCGAAGCATACCTTCCACTTCCGTAAATGGAAAGTTTACTATAATAGATATAAAAGAATGTCCATGTGGAGAAAGAAAGGAATCTAAGTGATTAGTAACAGCGAAAGGGAGAAAAAATAGTGTGGGATGGAGCGAGGTGAAATAAATTAAGAAAGGATAAATCCAGCCAATAGAATTCCTTCGAATTGTAGCATTTGCAATTTAACGGTCTCCTAGCTTCGTTAGGTTAATATTTCTAAAACGATCATGCTAGAATCTCGAGGTCATTAAACGAACCGTGTTTTCTCTGCCTGCAGGAGAAAATAAAAATAATTAAATACTCGAACAAGGACAATCTGTTGAATCAAAGATATGATACGGCTTTAAATTGGAAACATACAAAAGAATTAACCCTACAATCTTACTAAAGAATTTTCTAATCTACGAATGAAGCCTCTTAGGTTTTAAACATAGCAACGTGACCACCGTCAATATAACCTAGTTATACTTGCAATACATAATTCATTTTACTTTGAAATTTAACCCTAAACGTAAAATATTCTAATTTATTTTTACTTATGTAAGTTAACTTGAATATAATAATCTTAATTTCATTGAGGTTGCTTTTATTGTTTATCCATTATTTGGTTTAAACGGAGTTACTAAACTCCTTAAATAATACTTTATAATTAATATTAATGAATTAATATAATAATCGCTTCTATTTTTAAAAGAAAAATCTAATATACACGTGTAATCAAGATCTATATATTAATACGCTTGTATTTACCGTACGTGTCGGTCACGCAAAGGCAGATAATCTGTGTGGCATACTTTTATTTTTTTCCGAAAACGAAGACACATGTATCGAAATAAAAGCACATATAAATACCCGACAGATATGAATTTCACTTCGATTTTTAAATATTATTGGGCCTCATCTGACAGAATCGTAGGTTTGATTATGAATAAAATCTTAATTTAACACCATAATTGAATGTGAATTTTCAGCGTTTATTGTAAACAAAACGAAGCCATCTCACCGGTTTGTTTAGATTAGTTTAGGCGCAATTTTTACGATTAAAAAACTGAATTTTGTAAGATTGCCTCTTATAAAATCGATTTTATTGAACTTTATGGACATCAAACTGTGAAATATTTCGAAATTGTCTCAGTAGGTCCGTTAAAAACAGATATTAAGAACCGTTTCTTCGATCGGGTGTAATAACTTTTAAAATTTTTTTTTTTCGAATACGTGTTTATTATATTTTTAATTAAAAATAAAAGCAATTTGCTTCTACTTTTAAATAAAAAATCTAAATATATACGTCTCTATAGCATAGTTACAATATATATACGTGTCTATAGCATAGTTACAATATATATATATATATATATATATATATATATATATATATATATAGTGCTTGTGTGTCTATAGCATAATTGCAATATATATACGTGTCTATGGCATATTTACAATATATATATATATATATATATATATATATATATACGTGTCTATAGCATAGTCACAATATATATATATATATGTGTCTATAGCATATTCACAATATATATATACGTGTCTATAACAGTTACAATATCTATTCGTGTCTTTCGCATAGTCACAAATATATATATATATACGTGTCTATAACATAGTTACAATATATATACGTGTCTATAGCATAATAACAATATATATATATATATATATATATATATATATATACGTGTCTATAACAGTTACAATATATATACGTGTCTGTTGCATAGTTACAATATGTATACGTGTCTATAACATAGTTACCATATATATATACGTTTCTATAGCATAGTCACAATATATTTATACGTGTCTATAGCATAGTCACCATACATTTATACGTGTCTATAGCATAGTTAAAATGTATATACGTGTCTATAGTATATATACAAGTGACTATATATTTCCGTTGTGCCGGGTTTTCTCTTTCAATGGTTTAAAATTCGCCACACAAGAAACACTTCAATTCTTCGACTCTTCTTACATCTTCTGGAGTGCCTCTCCATCACCTTAACTTAAAAGTTGGAGCAATTGTTATGCTTCTTAGAAACATTTCTATATAAAAACTGCGCCTTATATTCGTAGCCTTATAGAAAACTTAAGCTACTCCTTTTAATATCAAGATCGATACATAATCGTAGTGCAATTGTAAGCAAGCACATCTTCGTTATTTTTAATTACGACTAGAACTGCTAATCAAAACAAAACACGAAATACCGACGAATGGTTATTGGCCTGTTTTTTTTTTAATCATTTTACCACAAGCAAGGCAATAAAGCCACTAAGACTCAAGGGTTACTAGATTTTAGTGAATGTGAGAAAAATATGCTAAGGAGAAAAGGAAAAGAATTAAAAAGACAAAAAATAATTATGGACATTGCATTTTTAAAGATCAAGGTTGACAGGAAAGCCAGAAGCCAGAAAGTGAGTTCCGCAGGTGAAAAATGCGATAGAAGAACCTGTTAGCATAGAACTTACGTTTACATTTAGCTATTTCAGTTGTAAAAAGATGAGACCTAGCCGCCATTCTAGTTATTATTATTAATATTGTTATTATTATTATTATTATTATTATTATTATTATTATTATTATCATTATTCAATATCTAAAAGGTCTCGTCGAAGCCTGGATTCATGTCTTGCCAATGTATGCATTGCATTGGAATTCTTATTGTAGAAAGTAAATTGAAACGAAGCCATTGGAAAGTGTCCTATTTTTGTAGCGACCAAAGCAGCCTAAGCAATCCATTAAGAGATTTTGATGAAAATAGAAACATTTTTTCGAAGGAAGAAAACTCATGAAAGACCGAGTGAATTGAGAGGGAGAGAAAGCAAAAAAAAAAAAGCAAATTTCTTTTGTCGTGGTCTGACATAAAAGAAAACCTTGTACGATTCAAGCTTCAAGGTCAGAGACATGACACTTTGTCGCTATACTTAAAACCGCAGAATAAAAAAATAAAAGCGGCCTGTTTTTAGAAGAAATCTCGCATCTTACAAATATAAAACATTACATGACAATATACGCGCATTGTGTCGTTATAATCAGATAAGGCTAACGCAAACCTAAGTTATTTTTGCAAATATCAGATTAAACAGCACCCCGGAACAGACAGTGGTTGTTCCTACAGGCAAAAGTAGGAGGCAGTTTCGAATCTTGTCGGAGGGTGCATTTAACTTATTTTGTTTCCCTTAGTACACAGAACCGTAGACGAAATAAATACCGCTTAAAATAAACCGAACCTCGAATCAAACATGAGTATCCACTAAATAACGTTCGGAGTAATATATATATATATATATATATAGATAGATAGATAG
>CAHIKZ030005219.1:747500-767500 GCA_903632075.3 Acanthosepion pharaonis
ATTTCTAATATTGTTAGATTCGTATCCACGCTGACCGGAAGTAATACAGGTCTCCAAAGAATTTTGTCCGTGAAACAAGCGTTAACGATCCTATTTTTAGAAAATAGAATTTCGAAATCAGTTGGATCTGACAACGTGACAGAGTTCTGGGACGGGGAACTATGCCAATGGTTAACCAAAATTAGATGCAAACTGTTATGGGACCTTACCCATAATAACATAATGGACTTTTCCATACGTAATAAATACTGCGCCTCAAGAGGAAGCAGAGAGTTCAGTCTGAAGTCTGAAGTGAAGTCCGCCAGGAATTAGTCAGTCGAGTCAGAGGCAGTTCGAAACAGAGTCGCGTTCAGACAATTACTACTAAACCTGATTGTTCGTACTAACACTTTTTTTTACATCTCTGTATATATTCCTGCTTGTAATATATCTGTTTTATTCCATATCCGCCTTCGAGTTCTTCTTTATTGGTTTTACTTTGGACTATCACCGTGGTACAAGGAACCGGATCATAACACAAATCATATAAACTGCCCATTACCATCTGCAAACAGTAGATTAGCAGAAAGGATGGTATAAACATTAAAAATCTTATTGAAAATATGTGTGCAACGGAAAGAAAAGAAATATTTGTTACTAGAGTGTTGCAAGTTATCGGACAATACCACATGCTGGAAGATCGAAAAGCACATCCGCCCTTGTGGGTAGACAAATTAAAGCCACCAAGAAAAAACTATGGTATAAAAAGAATAGTGAATCTTATCTAAATGAGGCAAGATTCATAATGCAAAGTAGACAGAACACTACGATAATGGAAAAAGATGGAGATGCGATATTAGCGCATGCGGACCAAGTTAGATTGCAGCAAGATAGCGATGAAGAAGGGTACAATAAACCTGAAAGTGTCACGTCAAGACAAGACGAACTAGACAATTAAATCGAGAGTAATATAGACTAGGAAGAAGAACACGGACAGTTGCTGGAGGAATACTCCTATCAAAAAAAAAAAAAAGAAGATCAAGATCTTACATAGCCAGACAATATCTTAAGGAGATATAGGAAGATAGTGGGAGACAAATTCTACCATAAGTAGTACCAAGAAAATATGGTGATTACACAACTTCGTTACAGGGAGATCATTTAACTCATTTACATATGAAGACACAAAGGCTATAAATAGCTACAACTATTACCTATGAGGCAGTTAAGTGCTTACTACTTCCCGTGTGTCAGTAACCCTACACCACAGTCTCCGCTTACTGATACTAAAGACAAACGTTTTGATCCCCAGACAATTTCAATGGTATCACAATGGCCGCTATCGTTTTGCGCCCTTTTATCACCAGACTTCCAAACACTTAAAAGCCAAAGAACTATAAAGCGTTGCACTAGTTTTATAAAAGCGTGGTGATAAGTAGCTTTGTCTGCTGGAAGATTTTCATTGGCTGAGATGTCCCGATTTTATTCTATTCGTTAGTTAGCAATAACCAATCGAGGATATTGTCCATTAAATGCTCTGCGTCATGACGAGCAATAAATGTCAGTACACAAAAGCATATGAGAAACATTAACAGTCTGCTCATGCGTACACCGATGATTAAAGCAACATAATTTCAAAAGCTATTGACGACAAACGCGTATTTCCCTTCGAGAAGAGACATATTTCAGCATTCTTCGCTTTGCATATATATATATATATATATATATATATATATATATATATATATATATATATATATAGGGTGGCCATAATACTATATTATAAATGGAGATACTGTTTTATTCTGAAAGTTATTTTTACCTTTCATATGCGTTTACTTTCCAATTATTTCAATTCGTATATTTTTATTATTTTTGTATATTATTCTATGATAATATTTTTTTAAAAATTTTTATTCCATAGTACTAGCATAAAGTATAATTTCGCCCAGTCATCCAGCACACACACACACACACACACACACACACACACACACACATATATATATATATATATATATATTCACGGAAAATCTACCAATAAAAAAGAATTCTCTTATTGCTATATTTGTACAAAAACACACAACCTTAAAATTTAAATTCAAACTCAGCGTTGCGACCGCACGTTCCAAAACAATAACACATTTCTCATAGCATTTTTCGGATTACATCTCTATTTTCGTTGTCCTCTTATTACTGAGAGTAAAAACAAGAACAAAATCTACTTCCATACCTGATGATGTCTGTAGGAACAGACGAAAGCTTGTAAAAATTAAAAATACCTTATGCAACTGGAATTTATAAACGGGGATCATATCATTCATATACAGGTTCGGGGTTGATGTATCTTATTTATATAGTTTGCGAAGATGTATTCTCGCCATTTAAATCATTAACCTCTATATTTGTTTTTTGTATGAATGATTCATAACCTGAACAAAATGAACTACGAAATCTCCACAAATGTTCTTAAATGCCTATAATTGATAATAGAAGCCATTGATTTATACCAACGGCTTCCCATCCTTAATACTTCTCGTCTTCTCTCTCGCGTGGCCATGTGTGACCCCACGAGCTGCGACGCGATTTTCGCTTCCGCGTCTCGTATACACGAGTTTGTCGTTGCTTTGAAATTTTCCATGCAACAAAAACAGACTATCATTACGGTTTCGTCTAATTATTTATTTATTCGAAAATCATAACATAAATAAGTTATAAAATCTATGTTATAATTTTCGATTTTATAACATATATATGTTTTAATTTTCGAATAAATAATTATAGTTGCTCTACTCTGTATTGAGCACTCTTTTAAGAATAATATTTGTTGGTTATTGGAATTTATTCTGAATACACAAATCATATATATATATATATATATATATATATATATATATATAATCCTTTCTAGGTGTCTAATTAACTTCTTGATGTCAATTTGGGATCCATCAAGGAAGGCTCCGTAGTTTTTGTTAAACCAAGTACTTTCGATCACCTCCAAGATCATCGTCAGGGATGAATTGCGAAGACAAACTTAATGTAACTGTGATCCTTGTGATAGTGATTTTTTGTAAACATGCGTGAATACGCAGTTATAATTATTTTTAAATTAACTGTTGTAGCTATGATATTTCTTTAAAAAAAAAGGGTCAGCAATGTAAGGGAGTTAACCTGGGATGGTAAAGATGGAAATTGAATTACAACTTTTATGACATTGCTACTATACTCGTAATACATTATGTTCAGTGTTGATTGGTTGCTTTTGGTCAATGAAACAATATTGAATGATATATATATATATATATATATATATATATATATATATATATATATATATATTTAAGAAAAGAATATAAATTCAAACGTTTACACCATTAATTCAAAAGTGGGCTTAATTCCAGGATTAGAGTAGTAGTTGTAAAAATTATATAGTCCCAGTCGGATAATGTTTCACACACATGTACAAATACTCACACACACATATACATATATTGAATGATATAGACATATTATGTCTATTTTTATGATAATCCTTTCTTGCATCTTGATATCAAGTTGAAATTCATCAAGGAAGGACCCGTAGTTTTTGCTAACCCAAGTACTTTCGATCACCTCCAAGATCATCCTCAGGGGTGAATTGCGAAGACAAAGTTAAAGTAACTGTGATCATTGTGATAATAATTTTTTTTGTAAAAACTGTGAACACGCAGTTATAATTACTTTAAAATTAGCTGTTGTGGTTACGATGTGTTGTAATATATCAATATTATTTAATGATACCAGCTTGCCTATATATATATATATATATATATATATATATATATAGATAGATAGATAGATATATATATATATATACCCAAGTATATAATTGGTATATACGGAATGTATTCCAATAACCAACAATTACTATTCTTAAAAGAGTGCTCAATACAAAGTAGAGCAGATATAATTATTTTTTATAAAAAAAAAATTATAGCATAAATATGTTATAAAATCACTACAAAAATAGCCATTTTGTTTCAACACACTCTGTGTCTTATCAAGTGATGATGTTGAAATTTATTTTATTTTCAACATCATCACTTGATAAGACACAGAGTGTGTTGAAACAAAATGGCTATTTTTTGTAGTGATTTTATAACATACTTATGTTATAATTTTTTTTTATAAAATATATATATATATATATATATATATATATATATATATATATATATATATATGATAAAAAATATAATTTTATAGTTTGCTATACAGTATTACATAAATATATATCTAGTTCGGTGTTGACCTTAATGTCCATACATATATATATATATATATATATATATATATGTGTGTGTGTGTGTGTGTGTGTGTGTGTGTGTATGTGTGTGCGCACTGCGTCTATTTGTCTGTGTGTGTGTGTATTCAAAAGAATTACATCCTTCTTCCTTACCCCAGGATGTTTGAAAAATACTTTCCTCTTTAAATTATATCCATCATATCGAGGAGCATGTATTACACCTTGTTATTTCTTTTATAATATTCTGCATGCCTGCCCCGTCTGTTGCCTGCAGTGTTGTTATTTTATGCATATTCCTTCTTGAGTCATTTGTCTTTTGCTTGCTTGCATTTCTTTTCAATGTATGCTTTTACTTAATATCCTATGTTGTGCCTTTCCGTGGAATTCTCGGGTAAACAAAATATCTGAAATTAACACAACAAATATTCCTCAGAAATAAACTGTTGACTGCTTGATAATCCTTCGTCTAATAAACTTAAAACTACAACTACGGATAGTGTAAATCCGTTCGTTTTTATCATTAATTTTTATACTTAGTACTTATAGTTTTGCTGAACCATTCAACAATGCATTACCCATTCATTGTTTACTGCTTTCTGCCAACTATCCATTAATTATTCAATGCCTCGTCGATAGTAATCCCTAGGTTTAGACTCGGAAAATTCTTTATTGTAACCTAGGAAAGGTTACCGAATAAGGAATAACCAAAGCGGAAATGAAATGGTAATCTTTATAACATCAACAAATTACAATACTCGCCAGCGGCATGAAGTAGGTAAACCACTGCTAGCGGTGGACTACTTAGACAGCATATTACCCCCCCTACACACACACTTACAATAGTGTCCACGGTATTTATGAGTATTGGGACATACCCATTAGTGTTCATATGTACGGTATATTACGCTATCTCAGTTCACGTTCTATATCTCTCTCTCTCTCTATCTCTCTCTCTCTCTCTCTCTCTCTCTCTCTCTCTATATATATATATATATATATATATATATATATATATATATATCTGTTGTAACCGAGGAAAGATTACTGAATGAGGAATAACCAAAACAGATGTTGGAAATGAAATGGTAATCTTTATAAGATCAATAAAATACAATACTCGACAGCGGCATGAAGTATGTAAACCACTGCTAGTGGTGCACTACTTAGCATATTACCCCCCCCCACACACACTTACAATAGAGTCCAACGTATTTATGTGGATTGGAACATACCCATTTGTGTTCATAGGTACGGTGTATAACATTCTTCAAGTCACCTTTTAAGCTCTACATCGTTGTTGAACGAAACACCCTTCAAATTGGTAACAAGCGACCGAGAAAGGTGCTAGGCTGAAGGGGTTAAATCAGTAGAAAGTGATGGGTGTGGTTTCTCAACCAAACTTTTTAATTGCATGTTTGGTCATGTTAGTTAATTGGTAGAGAGCATTGTCCTTTTGAATAATCATTGTGTGTCGGTGATCGGTTCTATTCATTTAAAATGCCTCTTTGAGTCTGTTCATTTGCTCATCGTACAGTTTACTAATGACCGCTTGGTTGTTTTGAAGAATTTAATCACTGCACACAGTGCACATGTCTTGAACAGCTTTGGCAGCTTTTTTTTCTTTCACTTTAAGAGCAAAAGGAAGAATAGTTTGAATATGCTCATTCCGTCTAATTGGTATTCCGTCTCAAAAGTGTGTCTAATCTGAAATCAAATTTTAATAAGGTTAGACAACAGATTCATAAGATGACCAGAGAAGACGCAAAAATGCTTATTATTCAGATCATTCGCAGCATCAGAAATACACGGATATATGTAACAAACAAATACAAACTAAGTAAAAAAATGTACAGAACCTTTAAATAATGATATATTAAATTTAAACAAAAATATTACTACATAAACCTAGCTGATGTAAATACTTTGTTACAAAATAATTGCATCCTTATATCATGAAGTCCATTATTTCATTGTGCAATTAGGAATATTTTAACTTCTTTTCCTATTTTAATGTTGGAACGATTATTACAGCATTTAGAATATACACAGTAAAATTGGATCATTATTATAAGGGAAAGCCCAAAAGATTTTATGATTAAAATGATGCAAATGTGTGAAGATGAAACAAATACTAGTAAAAAATTAATAGTTGATTATATTTATGTAAATATAATGCAAAATTATATTAGTGCTACTAATTATTACTAATCTTCAAGATAGTATTACTACTAATGATGCTGTTGGTGTAAATAAAGCAACTAAAATAATTAAAATTAAGTTGAAAGAAAAACAAGTGAATAACGAATCATGACTGACAGAGGTTCATCTAATAAATTTCTACATAATATTTCTACTAATCTTGCTAACTTAAAGCAACTGAAATTGAGATGAAAAAAAATACTAGTCAAATCTTGATAATGGATGAAAATGTTTGATCCCATAAAAGTTCCACATACTATTATCATTACTAATATTTTTAGTGTAAATGACGTAACTAAACATAACATGAAAGAAATACGAGTCAATACTAGTTTATGATTAACATTGCTTCATCTAATAATAATTCATAATTCAAGATAATTTTACAATTACTAATCAGTCAGCCATGTGCCATACGTGATACACGTTTGGGTGACCATGACTCTTTTGATTCATGATTGACTAGGCAGAATTTTTTTCACAGTATGTTTCCATTTCTTTCTTCGGTAGACTGGTTACCAACAACGGCTATAGGACCGTTGCATATTATTTTACCAAGTAATTCTATACGTTTAAATTATTTACTAGTTTCTTAAAGAAGCTATTTGTTTATCAACTATAAAAAAAATGATGTAGAAAACTCAGAAAGCACATAACTTGTTAAACATTTTGTCTGTCCTGCAATTCAACACATACTTGGAAGGAGGAGAAGAGATGGATTCATACATTTCCCAAAGGCATTTCCTCGTAAGTGAATGTAACGGACCCGACTGAATTTCGAACTCGGCACTCCGATTTCTCTTTCCGAGCCGAAATCAATTGCACCGCAAAGCACAATATAGAGAAACTGAAATTAAGACGAAATGGTCGTCAAATTTTAACTTTTTTCTTTTTTTAAATACTTTCACATCCCAGGTAAGGTGATAATGCCACTAGGATGCAAGGGATTACTGGGAGTGAAAGAGAATGAGAAGACTTTAGTGAGGGTAAAGAACAATAAAAGAACAGGTTTCAAGAAGATATCAATTGGCGTTTCGTTTACATTTTTGAAGATTTAGGTAGCATGAATTTAAGAAATCGAACCGGAGTTCCACAGGTGGGAAGTGCGAAAATTAAACTGTTAATATAGAACATACATTTGTATCTAGCCAGTTCAACAGCAAAACTGTGATGCCTAGTAGCCAATCTAGTAGCGATTAAATTCCTGCTTTTGAGGCGCCATGGCAGAAAACTCGTTAGGACAATTGCCATGAACATATTTACAGAATAGACGGATGGAAACCACGTCACGCTGCTGAAATGTTACTGAACTCAAGATGTCAAGTCGGGAATGATTACATTACAGACCCTTCTTTGGATTTTGTCGAGAATTTAGAGATATATTGCAGGAACATCAGACCAGATATAGTAACAATATTCAATGCACGGACGAATGGTATATTTATAAATGTGCAAGATGGACATTAACGAGAAATTAATCGTGATTTTTCTTGCAGAATAAAGTCCAGATTTTTTATAAGTAAGAAAAATAAGTGTTGTTTAAACAGTTGTCACCGATTGTAACAGACAAACGTTCACTAAGTATAAAAAGATGACATTCACTTTGTAAAGAAACTGTAGAAATCTTACCATCCATATAATAAATGAAATTAGCAATGTGTTATTGTGCTACACCTTTTCAATTTTACTCCTAGAGGCCGTAGCCCAGCACATCGTACGATTTTGGAATCAGGCCGGCTCTGTGAGCAAATTAAAGACATTCCGGGCCGAATCCAGAATAGACGGATGGAAACCACTGGTGAAATAATAAGTGAAATTCGCAGTGTGTTATTGTGTTACACCTTTTCAACTTTATTTCTAGAAGCTATAGCCCAACATATACCATTTTGGAATAAGGCCTACTACGTGAACAAACTAAAGACATTCGAAGACGGATCTAGACCCGCAATCCTGAAATTTTGGATTTTCAAATTTGCATTACTAAGATTGTTATTACTATTTTTACGTGATTTTTTTAGTTTTTTTTGCGATTACTTTTTTTGTACGATAAAAAATTTTTATAACTTGTAAATAAATTTGGGAATAATTGAAATTAACAGCGAAATCCAGTGAAAGTCATCCATGAAATAAAAATAATTGTGAGTACGGAAAATAAGGACCTACGTATATCAAATTTTTCAACAAGACCTCAGTTATGTGCCATGCGTGATACACTTAGGCGATCATGTATCTTTCGATACATAACTGACGAGGCAGATTTTCCCGCAGTAGGTTGCCATTTCTTTCTCTATAGAACCCTGTCTGTCCTGCTATTTACCTGTAGCTGGGATGGGGGAAGAAGAATATTCATACCTTTCCCACGTAAGTGAATGTAATGGAATCGACTGGAATGGAATTCGAACTCGGCTCTCCGATTCCTCAATCTGAGTGCCAATTTTTTATCCTTCTTCTTGGAAAAATACCCACAATTGCTCAATTTTACATGGGGTTTTTACATGCACTGTCTTCTTTCACTTGAATCACCGATTTTCAATTTTATTTTAGATCAGAACTTTGACCAGGCCGATCGAAGACTTGAAGTTTATTTTTACGAAACCATTCTTTTGTGGTTTGTTTGATGCTTCAGATTATTGTCATAGATGTTAGATATACCATCCCTGCCCTAAACTCAACTTTTGAACTGAGAACATGACACTTTCGTTCAAAATTGCTTAGTATCTTTCAGGGTCATTTGTGCCATCAATGCGTATTATTTTGGCTGTTCTAGCTGCAGAAAAGCACTGCCAAATCATAATATGTCACCGCCATGTTTAATGGTTGGTATCAAATTCTTTTCTTCAAAAACCATATGGAGAACTCAACAGATTTAACACATGTTGTCACCCCACACTCAAAAAGCTCTAGTTTGGTCTCATCCCACCATAAAACCTGACAGAATATTACTAGCTTATTATTATAGCTTTGGCATAGAGGCCAACATGCTTGTGCTATTTTGGAAGCAGTGAATTTTTCTAGGCATTCAGCCACAAAGATCGGCATTGTTCAGATTTCGTTGCACTGTACATGAATTCACATTGATTCCGAAATTGATTAGTGTACATTGGAGAACCACAAAGGATTTGTCTGGACCTGCCGAACTGGATATCCTTCTTGCTTATTTTTCGGGGTTTTGCCACTTCTTTATCGTGATACCTTCATATCAAAGGCCTTCCATTTATAAATATGTTGCATGGTGGAAAAGTGCAGTCCAAATCGTTTTAATAGATGTTTATAGCCTTCGTCATCATTAAAGTTTTAAACTATGCGATTTTATATTTTGATCTTGGCATATATAATTTTATATTGGCACGTGGCCGAGTGGTTAGAATCTTCGCATTCTGACAATGAGCCCCGGGTTCGAATCTCACCATAGTCGAGTTGTCGGAAAGGAGACTGCGGCATCTTTGGATAAGTTCCTGAAAACCATGCCACGTGTTGACCTAAGCCTTGTGAATGAAAATGGAAACGCTAAGGCGCCGTCGATAGAACAAAGCCATAAGTCATCGTGACCGAGGGTTTGATCGTGCTGGCCTTGTTCAAATTGTTAATCAAGCTAGATAACACACACTTTCCCAGAAACTGTAATTAACATCTTCTCAGCATGGTTGGTGGGCTATGTGAATGTTGAATAAACACAAATGCGCCTGAGCAAACGTCTACTAACCGCCCTAGTAAACGGGTATCCTCGAATACGAGGCCATATATTTTTTAAATTAGTGTCTAACTGGCCATATATTTTTTTAAATTAGTGTCTAACTGAACACATTTTTATACGCAATGAGTTATATTGTTTGACTGCAGTATATACAGCTTACCCTTCCCAAAAATGAACAAGTGTCATTTTGATTTCCACATGTGAAAAAAATATTTGTACTGGCAACCATGGAAAACAAAAATACAATGTGTAAATGCAAGGGTTCACTTACTTTTACACATCTTAATTATAATTCATAGTTTTATTCCAGCTTGATAAAATTCTTTGAATGTGGTTGTAATTCATTTAATGAAGGTTTCTCTTAAAGAAAATGTAGTTTAATTAAGATTTGTCGATTACCTGGAAAAAACAGAGAATTATTTTAAATATTATCTTAAGGGTTCACTTACGTTTGCACTGTAATATATATGTCTATTTATTTTTAGATTTAAACTTCTTGGGAACATAAAAGCAATTAAAAATAATACGGTACCATAATGAATTTAATATCAACATTAAGAGGATATGAGAGATTAAAATGAAGTAAATAGACATAGTATATCTAGATTATTCAACCAAATATATTTGAATGAACATATGCTGCCAATATATATATATATATATATATATATATATATATATATAAATATATATTATGAAATGGAAGAAGTCCGATAATTATTTTAAGATATTTTTTATGTTTATACGTTCTTTTTATAGATACAAATATTTAAGTAAATGCTCTGATTATAATAAACAGTATTAATGACATTAACCGGCCTGAATGTCCGAAAAATTTAAATAGAAAATATGCGTCCTCCGATAGGAATCGAACCTGTATCCTATACGGAATTGTCAGGCCGGTAAATGTCATTAATACTGTTTATTATAAAGAGAGCATTTACTTAAATATTTGTATCTATAAAAAGAACGTATAAACATTGTCGGACTTCGTCCATTTCATAATCTGTGACGTCATTTGTTTACAGTTGGATACACATCGAATAGATATGAATGTACGAGAGAAAATCAAGGAGAATTGTAGTTTAAAAACAGTAAAATCGACCTTGCTAACGGAAACGCTCCTCTGTGGCTCAATCGTTAAAAAGCGCGTCAGGCTATATGACGGTTCCATATGGGATACAGGTTCGATTCATATATATATATATATATATATATATATATATATATATATATATATATATATATACACCGAAATAAACGTTAATTTCAATCTATTATTCGAAGTTTATAATCCACATAGTCAAAAATATAAACTGTATTAAATAAACCCCGTGCCTGGATGAAAACTGAATGAAAAATCGCGCTGGTCTCTTTATTTACTACACGCTATATAACCAGTTAATTTCAATTTATTATTCGAAGTTTATAATCCTAACTGTTAAAAATATAAACTGGATGAGGAATTCGATTTTAAAAATCAATTTTAATCTATCCGTTTTCACCTTTGCAACGTATGGAAGAAAAAAATCTCGTTTACCATGGGGAATAGAACATGAACAATATAATGCATAGGTTATTAAATAAATAGTTCTGTTCGAAATTTCCCCGATGCTTACGCGAATCGACAGACACGTTACCAAGGACCAATGTAGAGAGAACACAATGACCCGAACATTGTTATAGTAAAAACAAAGATGACTTTAAATAAGGTAATTAATGATTAATTCTCATCCTATAAATTTAGAAAAATTATAAATTTGTATTCTAATGGAATATTTAAACCGTTTAAAATTGCGTCGCCTAACAAGGAAAGTTTTTTGTACCCAAGTATATTGTAATATTAGAAGGCCCTAAAACATCCAAAATGGCGTATACTTTCTCGCCGTTATTTTATTTTATTTCTTTTCTTTTTAGAATTGACTCGTTGCTTGGAATAAATTCCACATCGAGACTTGTAAAGTCGCATGTACTGGATGAAGGATATGTTTATGTTGGCTTTACGATTAAAAGAAAAACCTTGGAAAGTAATAATTAGTTTTTCATGTATAATATTTTAAAATCTATCGCTTTAGATCTGTGTCAAGTTTAGAGACGTCGTTACTTAAAGAAAGTAACCACCTCACTTTCCAGTCTTGATATACAGTATTTTCACGACCTTGTTGGGTATTAATTATTTCCCCCTATATTAAAACACCTCTCTATGAAACGAAGCGATCCTAGACCTTTGCAATTATATAGCCATTTTCTTGAAAATATTCAGACGCGCAACATTGCTTAGTTCTAGCACATATGACATTACGTTTAGGACTTGCTCTGACAGGTACACAGGATCGACTCATTCTCGTTCTCTTCGTATACTACTGGTAAAGAGTAAGTTTCTATCCGCCTCTTCCCAAGGAATGTCATGATGTAGAACAATGAATGCTTACCCGATCAATGCAGTCACAATCTCTTCAAGTTTTGGATACCTCTCGAGTTGTAATGGTGAGCATGCTTGTCTCGTTATACGACTGTGTAGTGAGGTTCGACCCTCACCTGGTACCCCATGCTAAACTACGCTTACTAAATTCATATTTTCGGCACCACCAGGTAGTGTAAAGGGTTAGAAAGCTTGTCTATCTAGAACAATTCCGACTGAGTAATGAATTCGATCCTCACGGGTTGCACCATACCTACGCTTAGAAAATAACAATATATCCATAACATACACTTTTAACTTCCTCATTTACAAATTTACAACAACCTCATTCAGTAAAACTCTACCTGAAGTGGCTCTTGAAACTTTCTTGGATGAACATCAATATAAAGATGTATATCCGAATTCTAAAATTGTAAAGCTTTTTTCAAATGTTATATATATACGCGAATTTAAGGTACCAAATTAAAAATTGGTTTTACAATTGAATTTTATGCCTATATTTGGTATTTAAAATCAGATCATGTTTTTTTTTTTTTACCAATATTCGCAGTTTACAAGCTACATTACCATGGTACATCATATATATATATATATCTATCTATATATATATATATATATATATATATATATATATATATATATATATATATATAGTTGTATAGATGTGAGTTTGTGACCCTGGGTTTCACGCTTTTCGCTAAAGCGTGAAACCCAGGGTCACAAACTCACATCTATCTAACCAAATATGTTAGCTCTATCTCTGATATTGAGCGGTTTCTAATAAGTACCGCACATATAATATATAAATAATTATACATATATATATTTATTTATATTTATATACACTTTTCACACACACACACACACACACACACACACACACACACACACATATATATATATATATATATATATATGAGAGAGAGAGAGAGAGAAAGAGACAGACAGACAGACTGACCGAAGGAATCAGATTTAAGCAGCTGACAAAAGAGTCTGCCTAAGATTGCACTCTTGCAAAAAGAGTGCTGAAGGCCATAAAAATGGCAGAGATTTAATGTATTTTAAGTTGAATCTCAGATGGTTTGTGACCGACCAAGATATCAGTCAATGATTGCGTCAAACCGCATGAAACTAGAAATTGCTTTGAAATTTCAAGCGTGGTTGGCTGAAATGTAATATGCCTGTAGTGTGCATGAGGTTTCATTAACGAGAAATGCACGTGCTAGTGCTGTGAAAAAAAATGTTTTGACTGTGAGTATCTGTGTCTATCTGTCTGTGAATATAGGTGTCCGTGATTCAATTAGTCCGTGACTAAAGAGCTCCCACTGTTACAGGCATTTAAAACAATTTCAGGCCCTCAAAATCTTGTCAGCGTTTTATGGTAATTTTCGATATATTCCAAAGACTTCGAATGGATACAGTGCAAAATACCAAATCTTGCTTAATATGATATACCGACACACTTCGCATAAGTGTTTGAGTTCTTGTTGACAAAAATCTTGAATTTCGGAACGAAGTTTACCATTTAAATGGAAGTTTGTTTCTTGATCTTTTCGAGATTTTTCCAGGAAGAAAATGATTCTATTATAAATGAAATCTCTTTCGAGGATTTGATTTAGAAGAATGGTGCAACATTCCGGGAGCTAAAGATCCTTTTTTATGTTTTCATGAACACATCTTATTAAGGCAGACTCTTTTGAAAGCTGCTTATTCTTATATCTATCTATCTATCTATCTATCTATCTATCTATCTATCTATCTATCTCATGCTGATTCTTTCTATCTATCTATATATCTATCTATCTCATGCTGATTCTATCTATCTATCTATATCTATCTATCTATCTATCTATCTACCTACCTACCTACCTACATACATATATACATGTATGTGTGTGTATGTATATATGATATATCTTGCTAATGTGGCGTGTAAACTTCGAACATTGTTAAAAAACATGATCTGATTATAGATGCCATTATAGACATAAACTTCAATTGTAAAACCAATTTTTAACGTGGTAACTTAATGCGCGTATATATATATATATATATATATATATATATATATATATATAAATAACTTTTGAAAAAAACATTACAATTTGAGAATTCGGATATACATCTTTATACAACTGTTCATCCAAGAGCCACTTAAGCTAGAGTTTTTCTGAAGAAGATTGTTCTAAATACGTAAGCGGAGGAAGATATAAGTGCATGTTATGGATACATGGTGATTTTCTAGGCGTAGCGTAGTTACGGACTAAAGTATAGAGCAACCCGTGAGGATCGAACTCACAACTCAGTCGGAATTGTACCCGCTAGGCAAATTTTCTAACCAGTACACCACCTCGTTATGCCCAAAATATAGAGATTTCCTTTTTGTTCTATATCAAGGCGTGAAAGTGAGGTTGTCATTGTTTTAAGTAGCGACCTCTCCAACCTAGATATAGTTCTAAAGCGATAGATTTTAAAATATTGCACATGGAAAACTGAAATTATTACTTCCCAAGGTTTTTCTTTTGATTGCAAAGACAGCATAAACATTCTTCAACCAGTACAATCTCGAAGTGGCTATTAATTTCAAGCAACGAGTCAATTCTAAAAAAAAAAATAAAACTAAATAAAATAACGGCGAGAAAGTATACGCCATTTTGGATGTTTTAGGGCCTTTTATTAGTACAATATACTTGTGTACAAAAAACATTCCTTGATAGGCTCAGCAATTGTAAACGGTTTAATTATTCCATCGGAATACATATTTAATACTTTTCTGAATATATGGGATGACGATTAATCATTAATTACCTTATTTAACGTCATCTTTGTTTTTACTATAATAATGTTCTGGTCATTGTGTTCTCTCTACATTGGTCCTTGTTAAAATGTCTGTCGATTCGCGTAAGCATCAGGGAATATCGAACATTTATTTAATAATCTATGCATTAGATTGTTCGTGTTCTACTCTCCATGTCTTGGGATATCTCGTCAAAAGCAAAACTGGGAAGTTTTTAAAAAATGAGAAAATAATATTTTACAATATGTTTTATACTTACTATCACCCATGGTACACGAGATTTTTGTTTTTTTCCCATACTTTGGCAAAGGTGAGAGCGGATAGATTAAAATTGACTTTTAAAATCGAATTCCTCATCCAGTTTATATTTTTAACAGTTAGGATTATAAACTTCGAATAATAAATTGAAATTAACTGGTTATATTTGTTGGGTACTCGCGTGTAGTAAATAAAGATGCCGGCGAGATTTTTCATTCAGTTTTCATCCAGGCACGGGGTTTATTTAATACAGAACGTTTAATATATTTCAAATAATGTTCTTTTCTCGATTATTTCCTTCTACTTTTTAAAATGATATGTAACTATTCTTGCCAGAATGTTCATTAAACCGGAGTTATATTTACGATATTATGAGGCAGTTGTATGTCTGAAATAAATTATTACTGATGCCTTTAATGAAGTATTGAGAATTTCCTTTAGAAATTCGGATTACCAACACACAAACAGAGAATGTCTCATATCGAGAATATTTCACATTGAACATGAAGAAAAATTAATTATTTTTAATAATATGTAGAAATCTCCACTTTTACCTGAAGACGGTCGCGAGACCAGAAACTCGTGTAGTAAAATTATGTAAAACAAAGCATAATATTTTTCTAAATAAATCCACATTACAACCAAAAACGTTTGCGGCACCTCTCTTCTCTTCTTTTTAATATACATACTTTTCTCTCGTTGGAACCACTACAACATATTTTCTTATATATATATATATATATATATATATATATATATATATATGTATTTAAATAAAAAGAAAGGGCAGTAAGATATATAATCGGTGTTCTTATAGATAAATTCGCTTGAGGATGAAATGGAACTAATGTCTTTAATTTAATTGCAAAATTAAATTCGTGGCTTTTTAACTTCCATTTTTGAAACATGGTTAGAAATGTGTAGCGGAAAAAACATATTTTAAATCAATTAATTTATAATATATATATATATATATATATATATATATATATATATATATATGTGTGTGTGTGTGTGAGAGAGAGAGAGAGAGAGATAGAAATCGAGAGAGACAGAGAGAGGAGAGAGAGAGAGAGACCATAACATCAAATCCGTAAATGGTAGGAACAATCCAAATAGCTCATTTTAATGTAACTCCGGTCTGATGAAGCAGTTGTCTGTCTGAAATAAATTATTACCGAAGTTATTAATGATTTATTGAGCTTTTCCTTTGATGTATATTATATTTCTCTGTATTTTGATACATTGAGCTTTCATGGATCTATCTTTTTAATATTTTATATTAAAAGACCTATTTGGATTATCCTTACCACTTACGGATTTTATATATATATATATATATATATATATATATCACTAGATGATTAGTATGGGTAATTCCAAGGAGGATATAAATCCAAAGAGAGCTAAATGTAAGAACAAAGGTACTATGATAATGAATACAGAATCCTTAAAAATCTACTCAATCAGTTGATAGTTTATTTCGTGGATTCAGGCGTTCATCTCTTCAGACCAAATTTTACGAAAGCAATGGCGTTTAATTTATTCAGACACAAGAAAAAGAAAAAAAAAGAGATAAAAGATAAAAAAGGAAATCGTTGTAATATTAAAAGGTGAAAGAAAAATGAGGGAGGAAGGAAGGTTCAAAATGTATTTTTTTAGGGGGAAGAGAAAGTGAGATGGACATGCGGAGAGAAAGGGGAAAAGGGAAACAGAGTGATAGAGAGAAAGAAAGGACTAAGCCAGTCGACAGACTGACCTAGAAATCCTTTTTTTTTTCCCCTGCACTTGACAACTTAAAAAGTAAGGTGGGGGAACAGAGCGATCATAATCCAAATAGATGCATTGAAACTGTCAAGTCATTTTAAGCAAGGAAACCATCTTTTTCGTTTTCTCTTCTTTTTTTTTCTTTTCCTTGTGTCTGAATGAATTAAACTTTATTTACTTTTGAAAAATTTGGTCTGAGTAATGAATGTCTGAGTCTACGAAATAAATGACCGAATGGATTTTTAAGAATTCTGTATTCATCATATATATATATATATATATATATATATATATATATACAAAATTTTCGTAAATTCAACACGCAAGTTCATTCTATTGAATTTTGTAATATATGTTTCAATTTTTTTAATGAAATTTTGCATATTAGGATCGATATTATGACGAAATACTTCATAGTTCCAGTTTTCATTTCTTGTTTTGCTCTATTCGTTTGACTGTTCCAGTCATTATGAAGAACTGGGTGTTGACAACACCCAGTTCTTTAAACTGCTTATTCATAATTTTAATCTAATTACTGCGTTACAAGTAAAATCTACTGAAAACTTAATATTTATTCTCTAATATTAATTCAGACTTGATTGATGTATGTCTCTCTCTCTATCATTCTATCTCTCTCTCTCTCTCTCTCTATATATATATATATATATATATATATATATATATTATATGATGTAACTATACAAAGAATTAATTAGCAATGTTAATGTAATTAATGCCGAAATCTCTTCCCTAACGAGACTTAATAAGGCATTAACTTACTAACAATTCATTGAAGAACGCAATCATTACGTGTAAATTGTTGTTTGGTATATTTGATGTTACTAGGCTGAATATTTTCACATCCATCCAAGAGGAAATAAATGCAGCGTATACCGAAAGATGTGTGTGTGTGTGTGTTTTAAAATATGTTATTTATTGGCAGTTATTGAGGAGGAAAATGTGAAATTTTCGAAAATATTCGGCCTAGCAACTTCAAATCTCTCTGACAACAAATGAAACAATTATCGCGTTATTCAATGAATTAGTAGAAAGTTAATGCCTTATTAAATCTTGTTAGCGAAGAAGATTTCATAATTAATTACATTACCATTGTAAATTAATTCTCTGTGTAATTACCTCTTTATGATAAAAATATATATACTGCACAATTTAATATATATATATATATATATATATATATATATATATATATATATATATATATATATGTATGTATGTATGTATGTATGTATGTATGTTTGGGGCCGAAAAGAAAAAAAATTCGTGTGATACGTTTCATCATTTAGGGGTTCATTGAACTGAATTTTTGTTTACGTTAGTGTGATTTCACATGCGTATAGAAGTGAGGCGAGGGCACTTAAATTTTGAATTTAAACTCATCTTTGTAAAATTATATATTTAGATGTATATCCTAGCCGATTTCCTTTAGTTTCTTTTTCATTATATCACATCTATTATTAATATTATTAAATATCCTAATTTCTTCCGTGGTGAAATTAATTCAACAGCACTATTTGCTTATTCAAACAAATATTTAAAAAAAAATAAATGTAAATTTAAAAGTTCAATGTCTCCTCTCCTTCAAGCGCATGTGTACTCACAAAAATGCTAACATCACTTTAGTCGAATGAAGTCCTAGAGTATGATGAGCGTTACACGAATTTTTTCCACTTTCTAATAGATTTTCCTAAAACTGATTTATAAAAATTGAGTTATCATTTTCCTATATATATATATATATATATATATATATATATATATATATATATATATATATAATCATTTATTCGAAAATCGTAACAAAAATCACTACAAAAATAGCCATTTTGTTTCAAAACTTATGGTGTCTTATCAACTGATCGTGTTGAATGTTATGATAAGACACCAGAAGTGTTGAAACAAAATGGCTATTTTTGTTGTGATTTTATAACATTTTTTATGTTATAATTTTCGAATAAATGACTATATTTGCTCTAATCTGTATTGAGCACACTTTTTATGAATAGTATCTGTTGGTTATTGGAATTTATTCCGTATACACAATCCTATTATATATATATATATATATATATATATATATATATATATATATATATATATTTGGGCAGCATTCATTCTTTTATGCATATTTCGTTTAAAATGACGTCCAAAGGTCTATCTTGTGAGTTTTTTTTATGTAATTTGCTATTTCTTGGGCTAATGATTTAGTCGTTTTCAAAAGAGGGAGTAAATTTCGTGGTAACGAGGATTGTTAATGTATATGTTTCATATTGTTTTCTTTGCTATGATATATGCGCCTCCTACCGTTATTAGCGAAATGAGCTCGGGTAAAAAATTCTTCACGCATTCATTTCTCAAAAAGAAATCTTTTAAAGACACAAGAAGAATTGAATAAACAAACTCACAATATATTCCTTGTTTAACGAAACAAATATATATATATATATATATATATATATATATATATATATATATATATATATATATATATATATATATATATATAAAATACACAATAAAATCACAAATCACCTCATACAGAGAATAAGCTTATTTCAACCGACGAAAAAATAAAATT